>JAWQEG010004865.1:2500-10000 GCA_033782935.1 Petrolisthes cinctipes
AGTACCTGATAATAGACACTGGTTAGGTTAGGTTAGGTTAGGTTGGTAATTAGGAGGGGCAGAAGTCAGTATTGAGGATGGTAATAAAAAGCAACTACCTGATAATAGACACTGGTTAGGTTAGGTTAGGTTAGGTTAGGTTAGGTTAGGTTAGGTTAGGTTAGGTTAGGTTAGGTTAGGTTAGGTTAGGTTGGTAATTAGGAGGGGCAGAAGTCAGTATTGAGGATGGTAATTAAAAGCGACTACCTGATAATTAATAGATACTGGTTAGGTTAGGTTAGGTAAGGTTGGTAATTAGGAGGGGCAGAAGTCAGTATTGAGGATGGTAATAAAAAGCAAGTACCTGATAATAGACACTGGTTAGGTTAGGTTAGGTTAGGTTAGATTAGGTTGGTAATTAGGAGGGGCAGAAGTCAGTATTGAGGATGGTAATAAAAAGCAAGTACCTGATAATTAATAGACACTGGTTACTCAAATGGGACAAGTATCTTTCACCTGGGCTTGTCTACCTATTCATGTGTCCAACTGTACATACATACATACATACCTTCTCATACGACGCACTGTTTACATCGATCATTCACCTGCCAGTGTGTGTGTGTGTGTGTGTGTGTGTAATAATTATAAAACACTGCAATTATAAAGTGACGAGTGAGTTATTACTTATTAGTAGTATCCAGACGTTGTTATTGTTTTTGTTGTTGAAGTTTCGAATCATCTGACATACATACATACATACATACATACCAATGAACCAATAATTACAACAACACATAGGGTCCATTCCACAGTGGTATTTGTTTGTAAGCTTCCCAACCAACCACACTTGTAAGGCTTCATTATTTTCCAAAAGGTGAGATTCCACATTCACAAAATCTATCAAACAGTTAGAAAATAATGATCACTGTATAGTTTACTCACCAAATTCATTAAATAATTCACCCATAAGTCATTTAAACGGCTAAGATTCTTTCGTTTGCGTGCTTACAAACCAATACTAACCACTGTGGAATCGACCCTTATTATCCTGTCAATGTCACGTGTCATAATAACTATCCAATAACCTGACTGATGAGGGAGTATTCAATTAACGAGGTCTAGCATGTTTGTATGTATGTATGTATGTATGAGACAGGATTATTGGGTGTTGTAAATATTGGTTCACTGGTAAGCTAAAAGATTATTCCAAACAACAACAACAACAACAACAACAACACCAACAACAACAACACCAACACCAACACCAACAACAACAACACCAACAACAACAACAACACCCGCTGGATATTTATTTGTTTACTTGTGACTCTATATACGTAATTAAAGTGAGGTTTTTTTAATTGTTGGTGAAATGTATAGGTGAATCTCTTAATTCCTCCAAACTTTATATAATATCTGTTTGTTTTAGGGTATATATAGTTATTTAGGAAGAGGAATTAGCAGGAAGAATTACAAAGTGTTTTTCTACTTAAGGTGGTAATTTTTTTTTTTTTTTTTTTTTTTTTATTATTATTATTATTATTATTATTATTTTTTTTTTTTTTTTTTTTTTTTTTTTTTTTGAGTGCCTTGATTCCTCCAAAGTATGTATGCACGTCGTCACAGGAAACAGGACCAGAAGAAGAAGAGTAAAAATAATAATGGTGTTGTGTCTGTCTGTTGTTGCTTGGAATAGTACGTTTGGAAGATTCAGTATTACCAACACACAAAAACAAAACACTTCCCCCTTTAATTAAAATACTTATTAATAAATAACACCGTATTAATTAATTAGAAGGGAATAATGATAAGTGGACCTTAGCCTTCATTCTCAAATTTACAGACACTATACTCTTATGAACACGATGAAAGGAAACGTCACACGAATTATTGACTGACTGACTGACTGACTGACTGACCGAGCACCTTGGTTGATAGAGGGTGACTGATTGACTGACTGACTGTGAGTGACTGACAGGTGAGGAAGGTATAAGTCGTTGTTGGTATCTCTGTTCCCTCCCACCTCCACACCCCTCATCCTATACCCCCTCCCCTCCTTCCCTTCCCTCTCCTCCCTTCCCACCTCCACATCCCTCATACTATACCCCTCCCCTCCTTCCTTCCCTCTCCTCCCTTCCCACCTCCACACCACCCTCCTTCCCTTCCCTCTCTTCTCTCTCTCCCCCCTCCCCTCCCTCCTTCCCTTCCCTCTCCTCCCTTCCCACCTCCACACCACCCTCCTTCCATTCCCTCTCTTCTCTCTCCCCCCTCCCCTCCCTCCCCTCCCCCCCATCCCCACGCAACCCTCCTTCCTTTCCTCCCTCCCCTCCTTCCCTTCCCTCTCCACCCTCCTCCCTTTCTTTCTGTCCTTGCCTCCTATCCTCCTTCTCCTCCTCTCGTTTCCTCCCTCATTCTCTCCCTCCTCCCTTTCTTTCTGTCCTTCCCACCTACCTCCCTTCCTCCCTCCCCTCCTTCCCTTCCCTCTCCTCCCTCCTCCCTTTCTTTCTGTCCTTCCCTCCTACCCTCCTTCTCCTCCTCTCGTTTCCTTCCTCCTTCTCTCCCTCCTCTCGTTTCCTCCCTCCTCATCTCCCTCCTCCCTTTCTTTCTGTCCTTCCCTCCTACCTTCTTTCTCCTCCTCTCGTTTCTCCCCTCCCTCCTCGTTCAAGTACGTTTTCAGTCAAGATCATAATTATACATTTGTTGGAATGAATAAAGTTAGTTTTCCTCTTATAGATTACTGTTTTTCTTCGCCAATCAGTGTAGAAATACGTAACATAATCCTCAAAAAGTCAAACTATATATAAATATTGTATATTATCTTCTCAGTTGATCGCTTATCACGGCATATATTAGTAAACATTAATTACCAAGTGGCGGTACTGACAGAATATTTCCCGCCCTATTAGGCTACCCTCACATAATAGCTTTTACCAGCTAGGGAATTTCTCCACAATAAACTTATGTATAGCAAAAAATTAATATCCAAGGGTTTTGTTACAGAAACGAAACTCTATTTTTTATTTAGAGCATGGTGGCAAAGCAAAATGTATGAGAATGTAAAATTTCGTTCGGCACACAGCCAAAAATTTGCAGCAGGTTCCTTGTTGGTAGCACTGATAAATATAGGGGCAGCGAAAGTGTTAATTAAAATGTTGGTGGAGTAACTAAACTATTATTATATCATCTAAAATTCTAAATGTACAAATAAATGCAAATTGAGGAAAAACCAAACCGGCTAAAAGTGTTGATGTTTCCTGGATATAATAAAAACAATTGGGCTACAAATAATACCATAAAAAGGAAATAAATGATAAACACTGATTAGCATAACAAAAAACCTTGGCAACACTGACTATCATAAACAAAAAACCTTGGCAACACTTTTCTCTTGGCAACACTGACTATTATAAACAAAATAACCTTGGCAACACTGACTAGCATAGATAAAAAATACACACATATAAATAAGACAATAATACTCATTTATACGACAACCTTACAGGGAAAATAAAGAGGAATTAATTACAGAAATATTGCTATTACAAAATAACAATAACAGTGAACTTATAAAAGAAAAGAAAAACTACTTGAAAAACATCTCGAAAAAACATTAATTAATTAAGACAGCAACGCACACAATAATAATAATAATAATAATAATAATAATAATAATAATAAATAGAAAAATGGTTAACCGAGAGAAAAACAGATAAAAACATTAATTAAGACACAACGCACACAATAATAATAATAATAATAATAATAATAATAAATAGAAAAATAGTTAACCGAGAGAAAAACAGATAAAAGAACATTATTTAATTAAGACAGAAACGCACACAATAATAATAATAATAATAATAATAAATAGAAAAATGGTTAACCGAGAGCCGTTGCAAAAGCATATTATTACGACATCTGCCAGACCTTGATAACACTGACTAGCATAAACAAACCCCTTGGCAACACTTACGCCTTGGCAATACTTAGGACTTGGTAACACTGACTCTACTGTTATGGCAGGGTTTCCAAATTGACGGTTTTCTTGCTAGATTTGGCAGTTTCTCACTCAACTCCGCGGGATAATTTACCAATGGCGGTTTAGCGGGAAATTTGGCGGGTTCGTCTGCTATCCTTGCCCACCCTACTCCGGAAACACCTCATTATTTTCACCTCACCTTAATAATCCGCTGAGCATTTTTGTTTGGTAAATTGAAGGGCTATATAGTCGTTTGATTCCTCCAAACTACGCCAGGAAACAGATTAACTCGGTATAAAAGTGAGATATCTGTACTGTTATATGACAGTTTTTGAGGAATCAGTTGCCTCTCTCTCTCTCTCTCTCTCTCTCTCTCTCTCTCTCTCCATTTATTTATAGAAAGATAGAATAATTGGTAATTCTTGTAGCAGAAAGTTAAAAAGTATAAAATTCTGTCATTGATTAAGGGAAATTAAATTGATTTTGAGTTTGGCGGCTTTTAGCGGGATTTGGTTAGTGAATTTGGCGGATTTTGGGCGGGATTTGGTTAGTGAATTTGGCGGATTTTGGGCGTGATTTGGTTAGAGAATTTGGCGGATTTTGGGCGGAATTTGGTTAGAGAATTTGGCGGATTTTGGGCGGAATTTGGTTAGAGAATTTGGCGGATTTTGGGCGGGATTTGGTTAGAGAATTTGGCTAATTTTGGGCGGTATTTGGTTAGAGAATTTGGCTGATTTTGGGCGGGATTTGGTTAGAGAATTTGGCGGATTTTGGGCGGGATTTGGTTAGAGAATTTGGCTGATTTGGGGCGGGATTTGGTTAGAGAATTTGGCGGATTTTGGGCGGGATTTGGTTAGAGAATTTGGCGGATTTTGGGCGGGATTTGAGCTGAGCTGTGGCGGGAAACACTGGCAACAATCTGGCAACACTTAGGCCTTGGCAACACTTAGGACTTGGCAACACTTAGGACTTGGTAACACTGACTCTACTGTTATGGTGATGAATTTCCCACCAACAATAATAACAATAATAATAACAACATTTTCTTCATTTTAACGTCATGGTGAGGTTATAATTACGTCACGTGTTGTTATATATGTATGTTAATGATGTGTAATTATATGTATTGTTATTATATATGTGTTAAATATGTAGTATTATTATTAAATAGGTGTGAAATACGTGTATATATAATTATTTATTATTATATCACGTGTGTATATGTATGTATGTTAATGATGGGTAATTATATGTATTATTATTATATATGTATTAAATATGTAGTATAGTTATTAAATAGGTATATATATTATAATTACATCACGTGTGTATATGTATGTATGTTAATGATGTGTAATTATATGTATTGTTATTATATATGTATTAAATATGTAGTATTATCATTAAATAGGTATATATATATTATTATTATATCACGTGTGTATATATATGTATGTTGATGATGGGTAATTATATGTATTATTGGTATTTATTGAAAGAATTACCGTTTTGTAGCAGTGTTGCCAGATCCGGCTAGGTCCCAGTACTTTTGCCCGGTCATTTTCTGTACTTTACCACGGTTATTTCCCGGTAGTTTGTCCAGGTTAGGTCCCGGTAGTCTGATGCGGTCTAGGTTAGGTTAGGTTAGGTCAGGTAAGGTCAGGCTAATTTCAAAATGCCCCATTTGAATATGCCCTATCTTGGAAATGGGGCATTTGCGGAGGAAATGCCATAGAAGAAAATAGTCTTAGAATGGTCTAAATAAGTGGGTAATGAAGGTAGAAAAACCGTACGCAATAACGGTAATTCATTCAATATTTACCCTATTTTCTTCTATGGCATTTTCTCGGCAAATTCGGCATTTCCAAGATAGGGCATATTCAAATGGGGCATTTTGAAATTAGCCTGACCTTACATAACCTGACCTAACCTAACCTAACCTAACCTAGACCACATCAGACTACTGGGACCTAACCTGGACAAACTACCGGGACCTAACCTGGGCAAACTACCGGGAAATAACCGTGGCAAAGTACAGGAAATTACCGGGGCAAAATACTGGGACCTAGCCGGGTCTGGCAACACTGCAACAAAACGGTAATTCTTTCAATAAATACCGTATTATCATTAAATACGTGTGAAATATGTAGTAATGGTGATTTAATTAAAGAGTGTAATGTTATGGTGTTATAATAATAATAATAATGGGGTGTAAGTATATTTAAAGGTTTGGTAAATTTACAGAAGTAGTTTATTCACTATATTATTGTATGTTTTAGTATTATTATTCACTATTTGGACCATTCTAACACACTTTGGAAATTAGTCTGACCGAGCCTGACCTGATCTGACCTAACCTGACCTAACCTAGACCACAGCAGATTACCGTGACTTAACCTGATCTGACCTAACCTAGACCACAGCAGACTACCGTGACCTAACCTAACCTAGACCACAGCAGACTACCGTGACTTGACCTGACCTGATCTGACCTAACCTAGACCACAGCAGACTACCGTGACCTAACCTAACCTAGACCACAGCAGACTACCGTGACCTAACCTAACCTAGACCACAGCAGACTACCGTGACCTAACCTAACCTAGACCACAGCAGATTACCGTGACTTGACCTGACCTGATCTGACCTAACCTAGACCACAGCAGACTACCGTGACCTAACCTGGGCAAACTACCGGACCAGTTAGGTGTTATCTGTAACTTGTCATAACACTAACTCATCACTCATTTGTATTCTGTAACTTGTCATAACACTAACTCATTGACCATTTGTATTCCATAACTTGAAACCTAATGTCGTGTTTTTGTTGTCCAAGCGACACGAAGCTCGCTTGATTTTCACCAAGCGAGCTTGCCCTGTACTGTTTTTGTGGGTCGCTTGGATACGAAGCCGTGCCAAGCGGTAGCCGTTAAAAGCAAACCATGTTGGCATCCAAAGCCACCCCTACTACCCTGGAACAGTGTTGGTGTTGCTGCTTGGTAGTCACCTGGCAACAACAATATGACCAACAGATAATGGAAATTGGCTTAATTATTGCATGTAACTTGCAATCAGTGCCAAATAAACAAAAATAATGATGTAATGAGATGTTGTACTATTATCTAATACTAATAATTTTTGTATATATTGTTATGGAAGACAAAAAGGATTATTTATAAGTAATCAAACATGTAATTTTCTACAAGTGCTTACACTGGTGCAGAGGTCTTAATGTAAATAATATTTATTATTAAAGAAATATGTGGTTACAGGTTAATGGATTCTTCACCTAACCGTGCAATGTTGGTAAAATTTCAAAATGTGAGGATTGGTATAACAGCCATCAAGTTTTCATTAATAATTAAGAGTGTCCAATTGTTGTTGTTTTTTCCTCCACCTAAACTTGAGATATGAGGTTGTTGTTGGGTACCTATATTATAATGGTGATGATTTTATTTGGAGATGAGTTGGCCTTCTCTGTGGTTATTTTAAATTTTACCAAAGTGTATTCCTAATATTAACCCTTTTATTGCTTTCCTATG
>JAWQEG010004866.1:2500-57500 GCA_033782935.1 Petrolisthes cinctipes
TCTCTCTCTCTCTCTCTCTCTCTCTCTCTCTCGTTAAGTGTTTAGGCGCCCCTTCGGACTCCCCAGCCACTCCTCCTTTCCTTCCATATCCTTCTTGCTTGCTGTCCGTCCCGCCTCTCTCTAACCTTCCCCCTCACCAAACCAACCAACCAACCAACCAACCACTAAGCCAGACCACACCAACCAGACCAGACCAAACCCGACCAAGCCAGACTACACCACACCACACCACACCACACATCACACCACACCACACCACATCACATCACACCAGACCACACCAGATAATCTTCAACATATCTCTGACCACACCAGACCGACAGACCAACAGACCAATCACACCCTAGAGACCAGTGCTGTAGCTGTCTTTTCCCACCTTATATATTTTTCTATGCATATATATATATTTATTCTCTCTCTCTCTCTCTCTCTCTCTCTCTCTCTCTTTTTTTTTTTTTTTGAGAGAGGAGGTGTAGTAAGATAAGAATACAAGGCTTGGGGGAACTGCAGTAAACCGGTTGATACTCAGCTTTTCTGTGTTGGTGGTGGTGTAGGAAATGTGTGTGTGTGTGTGTTACTGGTTCCTCGAAATTACGATAACAAACGCAATCTTGGTCGATATGGTCGTGTGTTTGTGTCTGTGTGTGTGTTTTTTTTTTTTTTTTTCCCTCAATTAAATTCCCACCTTCTCTAAGCTATAATATTCTGACCAACCGTAAGCTATTTTATTCCATCCAACTCTAAACTATTTTATTCCATCCAACCCTATAAGCTATTTTATTATGACCCAACACCAAGTTTTTCAATTATTCCATCCAACCCTATGCTATTTTATTTCATCCTACCCCAAGCAAATATTCTTATAACCAAATCCTAAGCTATTTTATTCCATCCAACCCTAAGCTAATATTATTATATCCAAACCCTAAACTATTTTATTCCATTCAACCCTAAGCTATATTTATATTCTATCAAACCTCAAACTATTTAATTCCATCCAACCATAAGCTATTTTACTTAGCAAAGACAAATACTACGGTCTCCCAGAAGGCTATAAGCTATCTTGTTAATTCTGTTGTTGGTTGTGTCTTGCTGTGACTAACTCCAGATGATATGATACAATAATGAACAAAAAATAAAAAACGCTAGTAATGAAAGCGTTAATACGTAATGAGAGAAACTCTTGAAGGTAAATTAGAGCTCTGGTGATTCCTCCAAACTATGTCACGAAACAGAATATCCTGCTATTAGTATCATTGAGGTGATTACTTTTGTTTCCTGGGACAGTTTGGAGGAATTAGTAGCCCTCCCTCCAACTTACCAAATAGGGTTTCTCCCCAAAACGTAGCTACCAAACTTTGACAGCAATTCAAAAACACTTATGAAATCACGAATAGTCAAATGAACTCTATATAATAATTCCACGTGAAAATCAATAGTGAGTGGTGACACCGTAACCCCCGAAACAAATACTGGAATTAGCAACTGGAAATTATATTATATGAGACAAAAGGGAGGATGGAGGGGGTTATTTATTCACAGCGTATGAATGAACAGCCCGAGTGAAACAAAATAATATGTACACACAGTGAATACCAACACCACAAACCCGCCTAACTAACTAGTCATTGAGGCAGATGTAAACATTCACAACCACATTTTTTGTTTTTGTTTTAGTGTGAATAGGAAACCAGGCGTGGGTAATCTCATTTTTGTCAGGACCTCTCCCCCCTTCCTTCCGTCCTCTCCTCCACTCCTCTCCACAATTCCCCTACCATTCTCTTACCTCCCCTCCTCTCCTCTCCCCTTTTCTCCTCTCCCCTCCCCTCCCCTCTTTCATATAACCAGTTTTGTACACATTTAGAAGTGATATAATGTTGCTTTTTTGTAATTTTCTTTAAGCGGGAAAGGAAAACGTTGTAGATAAGGATGGCATTCGTGCATACAAATTACTAGTATTAATGTTTTCAGTTTCTTATGCTCCAAGAAATACTCCCAAGCCTCGAAAATTTACATGCATGTATCGTAGTAAATCCGGCATATTGGTACCCTTGTTCTCCTCCTCCCTCCTCCCCCTCCTCCTCTTCCTCTTCTTCCTCCTCCTCCCTCCTCCTCCTCCCCAAAGCGATGCCCCTTCCCCACTCCCCCCGCAGCTGCTGTATGGTGGCTGGTTAGGGGGGTTAGGGGAAGGGGAGGGGGCACAATCCACTTGGTATTCTGGGTTGACTTACTGTACTATTACCAAACTCTCTCAGGCTATGGGGCATCTTTTTTGTTTTTCACCAGGAGAGACTATATACACACTACGTTATTAGGGTTAGATCTACAGTCACGAGTCATAATAAGTATCCAGGTTTGTTTCCAATAGCCTGATGGAGTATTAAACGAGCTCCACCAAGTGTGAGACAGGATAAGCGTTGCAAATGTTTTCACTGGTATGATGTCATGTAGATGATTCCAAACGTCAACATAAACTGCTCGCTTAGTATAGATTGTGACTGTATATTTGGTCGAACTAACCAAATCTTCTTCATCTTGGATTCTGATGCAAAACAATAGTGCAATATACCAATACCAGTCGCCTCGTGTAAAAATCGAGTCTTACAAGTACCTGTATGAATAAACTTGTATGTATAAATAGCGCCATAGCAGTCATTCAAACCCCAGATAATTCAGTCATTGTGGCTGGTTGAGGCAATGAACCTTTTGTACACCATAGGACTGGACGACAGAACCTTTGCTTTCGACGGTAATGGATAAGCGGAACAATCACCCTGGGAAGAGTAACACGAATATAATTTATCTATCTATCTATATTACAAAACCACGTGATATATTCAAGGCTGGTTGAGAGAAAGGGACGGCAGGGCTAGACGAGAGAATTTTTTCCTTCAACGGTACAGAACAATCACCCTAGGAAACGAAAAAAGAAACAAATATATCTATCTCTTTATATTACAAAACCACGAGGTATTTTCAATGTGTGTGTAGAGAGAGAGGCGGGAGAGCTAGTCGAGAGAACATTTGCTTTCGAAGGTACTGTACAACCATCTTGGGAAACGAAAAACAAACCTAATATAATTATATCTTATCTATATAATAAAGCCCCGAGATATTTTCAAGGTTGGTAGAGAGAGGGGAGCGGAAGAGCTAAACAAGAGAATAACTTTTGCTGTCTACGGTAGAGAACAGTCACCCTGGGAAGAGAAAAACGGAGCTTATCTCACACTGGAAGCCTGCTGGCTGGAGGCGAGACGAGGGAATAAACAAACGCCGTCCGGGATGGAAAATGAAGTGAAGCATCAGAATGTCACTGTGAAGGAGGGGAGTGCATGGCTCTATTTATTTATTTTCTCTCAAGTTTTTTATTTACGGGCATTTTTTTCCAAGTTCCATATTTATATCTTTAATACAAACTCCAACACCAAATGTGGGTACGTTGCCACTAAAGGCCTGCAGTAGTCATGAAGTTAGGATTTATAAATAGATGGATAGTGATGGCAGAGACATGTTGTGTGAAATTAATAACAATAAAAAGGAAATACAGGAAAACAATGCATGGAAACAATATTAAGAAAAAAGATAACAGAGGATGGGAGTCATTTTGTTTTTGTCTAATATGCTCTCCACTTATAATTCTAAAGGAACCGTTTTCTCTGTCAGTGAGTTATAGGGTCAGCGTAGTAAGTCTTGAGAGCAAAATTAATAATAATAATAATAATAATAATAATAACAGACTGCTGCTGCTGGTGTTGTTGTTGTTGTATTTTCATTTTTCTCTGTGTACTCTTTATTCAGGCATGTTTAATGTACCAGACCAGACTTTAATTAAGGGATTGATACAATGATGAAAATTTTGAAGTCCCTAATTCCTCGAAACTATTCCAAGAAACAGAGTAACTTACATGTAAATGATTTAAACTGTTTACGTCTATATACAATGTTCTTAAAATGTAGTAATTATAGCAAGGAAGGACACGAACATATATATGACTAGAACTGTCCCACACGGAATTTCCATATTTAACAAGGTCACAAACACGAACCCAACATAATTTTCGGTGCAATTCAATATTTTTTCCACACCGCTTCATCCGCTTTTCTCCCTCGCCAAGTCCTTCCCGTATCACCTCCTATTATATTATACTATACCAAAATATATATGTATACCTTGTGTATGCGATCTGAAACCTGTTGGTGGTGTTGTCGGCAAACTGGACTCTGGAAGGCTGCTGCTGCTGCTTCTGCTTCCTCCAAACTTTGTCATGAAACACACTTCCTTATTTTATATATATTAGTGTATTATAGTGTAAGTAGTGTTGTTTTGTGACACATTTTGTTTGGAATAATGTATGAACTGCCTATCTATCATCTTTATCACATGCAGAGTTTTTATTTAATTAAGAGGGTAGTTTGCTGTGGTAAAATTGGAGTCTACTTATACGTAACTCTCTGAACAATGCAAGAAAACAAATCTCCCTTCTCGTTTTTGCTGAAGTTATCTGTTTCCTTTTATTCTTAATTAGGAGGAAGCAGTTAGCCCTCCAACTCGACCCAAAATTTAATTCTGATCCCCATATTCCATGTTTCTTTCCAGTACATCTACGCTCACTTCTTTGGCTAATGTAAAGAGACTTTTTGTTCGCAAATTGGAAGGCTATAGATTCTTCCTAACTATGTCGGAAAACAGATGCCCTCAATAGTATTAATGGTGGATCTGTATCGAGGCATAGTTTGGAGTATTTAGAGACATTTTAATGACTCGAGAATAATGTTCGTATGCAAGAACATTGATGGTGTTGACGATGGCTGGTGTGGTAACGGTACGATGACTCACTATAGACACAATACAGAGCCATCGTACCAACGCTGTGCCATCGTCAACACTACTGATATTCTTGCATATGACGACCCTCAGTTTTACCTGACAAAACTCAACACCAACACGTACTGTACTATCACATCAGGTCCTCCTCCCCAGCAGCCTAACCCAAAAGAATTATTATTTATATGATTCTCAAAAGGTCTGCAAATTTCCAGCAGATGCCTAAACAAAATTATTTATAAGTTTCTCAAAAGTACTACAAGTTTCCAGATGCCGAAACTGAATTGTCAGTATGATTTCTATAGCTTCAATCAGAGCCTCAAGGTGTAGTGTCCAGCATGATCGTAACGTAACGTAACATGACATATCGTGTATACACTATCCTGGAAAACACAAGTGGCATCAAACCGAGTACACTTAGAGAAAAATGTGTAGCCCTAAAAATGAGGGTTGGAGAAAGAGATAGGAGGGGGGATATAGGGGGCAACTGAGGGTGGGAAGTAGAGGAGGAGGAGGAGGAAGAGGAGGAGGAGGAGGAAGGAAGGAAGGGACGAAGGGGAGTGGAGGGTAAAGGAAAGCTATGTATATAGAGAGAGAGATAGTTTGATCTCCCCCAATACAGAAGTTTATATTTTTTCTCTCGTGGTGCAATAGTTCAAAAAGAACAAAACAATAATGTTGTACTTTTACCAGGCAACTAATGCCATATTGCAGTAAATCACAATGAGAGAGCTATATCCTATACGTAACCTACACAATCTAGATATTGTTCATGGGGGTTAGACTTTATACTGATATTGAACTGTATGTTTTTATCTGTCTCATTATTTGTATTTTTCTTTGGTTCTTCTTGGTACAGTAGTACAAACAAGTATATGTACGCAACTCACTTGGACAGACAAACATAATATTACTCGTTCTGTTCTACACTCACCGCCCCCCCCACCTCCCCCATTGTGGGAAGGGACAGTCATGGCAAACAAGTCTTTTCCACTCCAAGGATCTCCAACCGAAATTCTGGCTGGGAGGAAAGATGATCCGGTGTGGAGAGAGAGGTTTTTCCCTTGTACCCTTGGAGAGTTAGGGATAATGCACTCGTTCCCTCTTACACGCACACACATACATCAACAGTTATACACTTACATACTGACAGTAACACACACTCACACACATCGAATGCACCTACTGTACCCTCTTACACACACACAGACACACATGGACTTTTATACACTCACATACTGACAGTTTTACACACCCACACACACAGTTATACACTCACATACCAACAGTAACACACACAAACACACACTCCAGGGAAGAGTCAACAATCAGTATGTATGAAGAGACTTGCTCCGTACAGCACATAACAAGTAGTAACCCTACACTATTTTCTTTATATAGTAGAGAGCGATAAAAGGGAATGTGTGTGTTGTTTGTATTAGCAGGGAGTGTATATAGATAATGAAGTAGAGTTGTGTAGGCCTATATGTACAGTATGTATGTATGTATGTATGTGTATCGCTTCCATCCACCATTAATTCATTCCTCCCGTGAATCACTTACGGTATGCTCTCATATACCTTCTTCCAACCCTTTCGTCCAATCTGCTTACTCATTCATTCATCCTATCATATATAATCTCGTTGTCAAATTCCTTCCATCAACCTCTCTGTTCTCATGCCCATCTCTCTAGTCCTATTGTACAAGTAGCCTACAGTATATCCTTTCTTCTTGTTCCTTCCTCCAACTTCCTAACTCGATCGATACTCCATACCTTTTACTACCACACCATCCTTCCAAAACTTCCTGTTCTTTGCTTCATACTCTCTACTCTCATCATCTCATGTACCCATCCTCCCTGTCCTTATATTCATTCCCTGTTCTCATATACCCATCCTTCCAGTTCTTTCCTTAATTCACCCTAAACTCTTTCCTCCAACACCACATCTCTCTTCTTCCTCCGCTCTACCTTTGACACCATTTCCTCCAGCTCTTTCGTATATTCTGTGTACTCTTTCGTCCAACGACCCTACTTTTTTTCTCTTTCCTTCATCCTCTCATGCACACCCATCCTTTTTCTTCTTCCGTCAGTCCGTCCTCGTTCGTCCAATCTTCCACTCTTCCGGGACGGCGTAATTCACTTCCTCGCACCGTCTTTCACTCGTTCTAATTTCACACCCAGCTGCCCTCAATAATTGGCGAGGAGGAAGGCATTATGCTTTTGTATAACATCACCTTGACTTATATAGCACCTTATTATTTCCTCGCCCCTTGGCATAAAATTTATCGAGTTCAAGTTCTTATGAGAGGCAGGACATTGCGCTATTTCCCCAAAAACTTTCACAGAACAGAACGTAGCCTACTGTTTGGGAGGAAAAGTGGAGCAGACGCTTCGATTAGTCAAAGCGAATGGAATAGATTTGGGGATATACTGTTATGATTACAAATGAAACTGGACATGATTTTGGACCTCTTTCACTTTCTTTCGCAGTGAGTGGGGGACGCTTCTTACCTTTGGTCGTCAATGTCTCAATATAGAAAAGACAAAAAGAGTGAACAATGAAAATAGTGTAATGCAATCCTGATGAAGGGATGGAACGAGAAATCAAAATTGGCAGAATGAAATGGAAATTAATTATGCACGAGCTAGGCCATGGATTATAATGTACAGTAGCTTGATCTTTCATATAGGGTACACATATATATATATATATATATTTATTTATTTATAATTTCTTGTTTGTTGTTGTTGCTATTCTTGTGTTCTTGTTGTAGTACAATAATGGGGACTACAAGTGACAGATATGTATGGAAACTCTATTCTTATTGTTTTTGTTGTTTTTATTTTTGTTTTGGTTTTATTGTTGTTGTATATACATACATACATATACCAGCAGGCCTTCATCTCCACGATGGAAGTAGCCCCGTCACGTCGCACACCCTCCCGAAACACAAATGCCACACACACACACTTCATATCTCAACCCCTCAATCCCCGTTGGAGGAGGGAGCAACCCCCTCTGCACCACCGTCACTACGACTACAATTAACCATAAGACCACCACCACTACTATCACCACCACCTACCCCAGTATATTATCTTCATGAAACCTCCCACCCCAGTTTCAGCGTTAAAAACATCTTTCATAACAGGTTTACTTGAGACTACAGTTTTGGCCTTACTAGGCCCAGGAAAGGTAATAGCTGATCTCCAATAAATCACTTACAATCTGAGCTTGTACAGTATTACAATATCCCTTGTTGAAATGATTATTACAGTGAGGACTAATGTCAAGCATTTACCCAATCAGATATTTTGCAAAGATGTAAAGCCAAAACCTGCAAGCCCCATTTTTTTTTTACCTGGCAAAAATGTGCAGTACCAGCTCCATCATGTAGTTTCTTGGCTTTTCTGGCAAATGTACTGCAACTAGGTACTTATTTGCAACTTTAAAATCCTGAAACGAATGCAAACAAAGTAGCTACTAGCTACGGTCGTACAGTACTGTATTAATTGGAAGGGGATCGGTGAATTTCTCCTGGATATAAAAAAGCACCATAAATGCAATGCTCCACATACAAAAATATTTTCAGTAGAAAACATGCTGCATAATACTGTGAGATTTGACTGGTCTGATCAGAATATGAGACCAATGATAAGTATGTTCTGGTTGAATAATTCTTGTGTATTAGACAAGCTGAAGGCATAAACGAAGCTAAGAGTAATGTGAATCCTGACTGAGTTAAAGGAACCAGTGACAGAGATGATGAAATACAGTGAATACAGTCAAAACCCAGAGTGTAAATTATGTATGATCCATATATTCTGATATTATACGATAGAAAATAATAAAAAGCACCATTTGTGATTTAGTGGGATTCCCCTCTTGTATTTTAACTTTTCTTGTGTCTATCTTTGTCAAATTTATATGTTATTAGACATTATCTATAATAATATCTACTAATAATTAAGGAGTCCACAAAATACACCACTGGTGGAATAAGACAGTGGTATGTGATGTCATTATGGATTTTCATTGTGTACCTAGATACTATGATGTAAGAAATTTAGGCTAGAGTATCATGATTATAAATTCAGTGCTATTGGAGTGCAATGAAGGGGATCTAAGAACATTACATTAGTAGAGAGCCCTGTAGAGGTGGGTGAATGCAGTTATTTAAAGGCAAATGTTGGTAAAAGTGACAAGATGATAGTGGAGAGGAAAAGGGAGTCTATGTGTAATGTGGAAGTGCATGGTACAGTTGGCCACAGGAATTCTTACACAGGCTATATGGAGAGAGAGGTCATTATTCTGGAAGTACTGCAAAGAATGGTCTACCAAGTGACTCGGAGATTGCAAAACAACAGACCTAATAATAATGTTGTATTGCAGTTATGTAGTCTGACATATGCTGTAAACACTTGAAACAACATGTATGAATTCTTGTGGCCAACTGTACATATCTTATATTTCATCAATGGGCCTGGAACAGAGGAAAAAAGAGATATTGATTGTGATTTAAACAGCCATTTTTTCATGTAGTCATCATGAAGTAGTATCTAGTTCCCTATATTTTATCATTCACAACACTAAAAGAAAATGACTATTGATACCGTGACTACATAACTATGAATATACAACATGAACAAAACTGCAGGAAAATGTACAGTTTATTCATTTCTCATTGTTTTTATCTAATCACAGACAACAATTACGATTCACCTCCCCCTTCATGAAAACTATAAATTAATACATGTACACAGTAGTAAGAACAACAGGACACAAACAGTACAGTATAACTCAAATCTATGACTGTTATGAAGTTGTTGAAGAGGAGAATAGATATAACTTTAATCCATGCCTTATTATTAGCCGTCACAGACCAAGAGGCCAGTTCGATGTGCTCCTAAGCATGTTTCTTAGGCAACCTATGTTAAGAGGTTGAGGGATAATGCATGGGGTGTTCCTAGCATGGCAATAATTATACTCCATCCGTAAGTGAGGGTATTATTCTTATTCACATTCATGATTCTAGTATGCCAGTTCTGCAATGACTGGATCTCAGCATTACAGTATATACAATAAATAGACTTCTCTGAACAACCAATTCACTTAGAATCTCTTCCTACTTGAAAAATAATATAATAAAGTTATAGAGCTTGGTGCTAGTTCTCATTGTAATAGTATAGCATAGTGATACTATGTAATCCTATTGTTTCTTTTAATCAAAGAAAGAAAAAAAAAAAATACTTTTTATTTGGCAGTACAGTACAAAGTTTCACAGTCAAGGTACACCACACACATTAATTACAAGGGAAATGTTATATAATCACTTTCAGAATATCACACAAATCTGTTTATAAAAGTTATACACTCTTTACGTGCATAATACTGTACTGTATTACAGTATGTACGTGTAATGATACGTGTGTAGAAAATTTTTACTTTAATGCCAATGTAACAGAACAAATTTCAGTACAAGATATGAATGCACAGAATAATTCTGACTTCAATCTACTGTACAGTATATAGAAAAACGTTGCACACACAATGCATATGAATCTTAATACTTCCATGATCTCACAGCTTGTGTGAGGGTACCTAGTGTGTTGTAATATTATCTGGGACCTGACCATGACTCGCATGTCCTAGTCAGTTCACCAATCAATCCTTTCAAAGTGATATAGAACAATATGTACCGTCCCTTTAGCCACCGGAGGTGGTTATGGGCGTCTGGGGTGGCCAAGTCTGGCCCAATGATCAAGGGCAGCAGCCACCACTGTTTCGGCTTCACTAGGACGTATGTGAGCAATGACACAACTAACACCCTCGACAGTGTTAACAGTAAACAGGGATTGCCGGAGGTGTAGCAAAAGGGCCACCATAACGCATCCTAACACTGCTACTGCCCCAGTCACCACCTTATCAATCACTTTTCCTGCAGCAGCATCAGGCAAAACCTCATAAAAAAGCCCTAGACACACATCTGTAAGTAAGTCGGCTGAGAAGAGCCCTGTGGTCAAAAGATGTTGATGTAACGTTTGGTTTTCTCGTCGCAAATGCCCAGTTGCCTCTGCCAAGGCTTCCATTACAATCCCACGGTTCCGTCGTATCAGGTCAAACAGCGCCAGACTCACATGCAACACCTCCACAGGATCCTGGTAAAAGCTCGTCATTCTCCGTGTAATTGCTAAAAATTGGCGGCATTCCTGTTGCTGTAGCTGCTGTCTAGTGTTATGTAACAACCGTGCCTCACTGACCAACCACATTAAGACATAGTGATGTGGCTGGGGATTATCTGATGCATAGTGATCACCTACACCATTGGTGCGTGGGTGGTCAGAGTAGTGCAGGAGGTGAGCAGGAACATGGGGAGGAGGGTGATGAAGTCGTAGACTCTTAACTGTGCGCCAAAGTTCTTGATATGTAAGAGTCTGCTGATGTCGTACATACTGTTGGGCCTCAGGGTGACGCGGTGTAACTGCCAACAGCAGCCGCCATACAAGAGGCCGCCAGCCCCAGGGAACCACACACCGGCGGCACCAAACACTCAGTCTTCGCCCATCCACTGGTTCCTCCCTCAATAATGCTTCAAGTGCACGTCTTTCCTCGAGCTCACGCAGGCCCACCTTCTCGTAGAATTGTACTCGAAAATTACGCTCCTCAGCCATCTTGATCTGTTCATGCCTACCACTTTCCAACTTCACTTTCACATTATATTGTACTCATGTCTAAAACAGTGCTGCTATTGTTCAGACAGTCTTGACTTTAGAGTATGATTGCTAAATCTTTGCTGAATGTTCCTACTTAGAACTTTATAGGGAGTCTCTTCTCTCAGTGTCTTGCTAAAAGGACCCACAGAACACAATCTGAAACAAGAAGCTACAAGCTTAGTAAACAATTTTACTTTGGTAATTATGCAGGACTTGACTAATACCCGGAGGAGCCAAACCAACAAATCATATCAAAGCTCAGCTGGATGAGGAAAACCTCTGAGAATTGACCGAATGTCCTTAGGAAATGGTTCATAAAGTACCATAACAAAAAAAAAATAGATCATATAATGATCATTCAAATCCTGCATAATGTGTTTATTTCTGTACAGCTCTGACATCCCAATATTTTCCAAGCAGAAGTAAATGAGTAAGAGGAACTCACTTTGCAACTCACTTTGCCAAGCACAGACCAAATGAAAGCAATCCACAGCAAGAGAAGAAAATGAACTTATATTGCAAAAGCAAGCAAGCCACAGCAACAGAGGAAATGGAGGATATGAAGTTGCCTTGGTATAATTGTTTATGACATGCAAAACAGTACCGGTTAGCTAAAAAGGACCAAGCCACATCAACTGAAAACTGATTTTTAAAAGCTTACTTTGATATAGGAATTACATACACATATATACCAGGCCTTCATCTCCACACTGGAGGTAGCCCCGTCACGTCGCACACCCTCCGAAACACAAATGCCCAAACATAGAACTCCCCCCCCCCCTCCCCCCACATCTCGACCTCCCAATCCCCGTTGGAGGAGGGAGCAAACCCCACAGCACAACCGCATCTCCTTGTGGGACTACAAAGGGTACAGCTATGTTTGCATCCATAGCAAGGCCCGACAACAAAAGCTGGTTTACCCCTGCCACTTCACTACAGGGCAAACTCCCCCTCCCTCATGTAGCCGGTCCGTGGGCCGCACTCAATGCAGGTCCCTCCCCCAAGGACCATGAAAACTCCCTTCTATATAGAGAAGAATTAATTTTCATGTAATAAAGAATTTCTTTGATGGTGTCACTATGGATATATCAAACAAAATTAAAAACTATTATGTGACTGTCAGCAACTAGAGGCTACTGATTACATAAATTCATTCCAAGAAATGCATAGCCTAAGTGATGCTTGGGCCAATTGTTTTCTGGTCCAATTGGGCATAATCAGTAGCCTCCAAGTTACAAACAACATGACTGACCTCATGAACATTGCTTACACCTCATCAGGTAAAATAATATAGGAAAAAAGTAAACTTACTTTGCACCTAGTCACCACCTCTGCTCTTCCTTTCCTCCTTCTCGTCCTGGAGTGCAGCTGGTCCAATGGTGTTAGTGAGCTCATCAAACTGGGAACAGAGTGTTTCAACTTGGGTTTTCAGGGATGTCATGAGCTCATTCTGCTGCTGGACGAGAGCCTCAACCTCAGTCCTCATCAGGTCCTTCTCCTTCCTCAGGGATCGCACTTGGCTCACTAGCTCACATGGTGGCTGCAATGGATGTCAAAATTAAGTCTCTGTGACCCCTTCATGGCTTCAAGCAAAGCAATTTCACAGTACTAAATGAATAATATATTCACTTAACCACTATAATGTGAAGATCATATAATATCTGTGTGGGTGGGGCCATCACTACCCTCACATATTTTGATACTGCTCATAGGAACAATGGATTTCATTCACCTCTATCCTGCCTGGACAGCAAATCCAGGGATCTCTTTGTTGTAAAATGAAAGCACTAAACTTCACACCATAGGACACCCTCTAAAAACGTATTACAGTATTACTGATGCTAGAATACAGTCTGGCTATTGGTCTCAAAGTTTGCAGATATGTGATCACTATGGAAGTTAATCATAGTGTTGTTAGAGCTGGTCAAGAACCGTCAAATCTGGAACCGTCGGTTCTCAATACGAAAGGAACCGCTGGAAGCAGTTCTAGAACAGGTTCCTAAGAAGCCTTAATTTGCTGACTGGGATGGACAGCAAGTGCATTAAATATTTTTTTTTGGAATAAGTCTTTTTAATATTAATTTTTATTTTGTAGGAAGAATAATATATATTACCAATTTACCAAATCATAGCTTTATTAAAGAAAAATAAGTCATGCAGACACACAACACTACTATTGGTGGAGTCGTTTCCTTGGTACCAGTTCTGTAGGTGAGAACCAATTCCAAGGTAAATCATCAATAATCACTAGAACCTGTTCTGGAACTGATTCTTGCCCAGCCCTAGTTGTTTTGGAGTTCTACACCTCCATCATCGCTTTTAGGAGGTGTTGCAGAGTCCTGGAGGATGCTAGGTTAGGTTAGGTTGGTATGTAATGTGACATGATATGCCCCTAGTTGACCAATGTGTTTCCCTGGTGTTGAATTATGATTCAGTTTTTACTTAAATCTTATTCCGAGATGCTCCATATTGCTGTTTTTCCCCATCCAAAACTCCAGATTCCCATGGAACCCCCATACTGATAGTGGGTATGGGGAAATGGCATAACAAAGCATTACCATGTGAAATGATGGTCAGATCATCCAATTACTGTAAAACATGTTGAACATAATAGGCCTACGGTATATGGAAATATTTAAGAGAATCATTAGTAATGTATACTGTAATCCGTAAACCTACCAGCATATTAGCTTGACTGTCATGGAAGTTCATTATTACCAATTCTGAATACATTAAGACTACAAATAATAAGCAACTCACCTTTGATGGAATCTTCTGTACCCCGGCGAGACAGGAGTACCCCTGGTCAACTTTAAGGGATAAGATTTTCAGCTCACTCTCAGCTTTCTCAAACTGAAAAATATTAAAATTTTTATGACCTGCATATAAGTAACAGCTTTGCCCGTTCCGGCTTTGCCAGTGGTTCAGCTTTGCCTCTAAAGGCCTTTGGCCAAGTGAACCTGCTGGCAACACTAGGTTCGAATGTCACGCGTTCTTTTTTATGGATATAAAATCAATATGAAGATGTATCTGATGTAAATTGGAAATGCATTATTACCGGTACTGTATTGATAAAATATTTAACTCCTGGTGCCAATAATGGCAACTTACAGTTTTTCAGGTCTCGGACAAACTGGAAATTGCCATTATTGAAGGCGAGTGTCAGTGGAAGCAAAAATCAACAGCACCAAACACCAGTCAACATTTTCATAGGCATTTAAGGTTGCATGTTGCACAATGTTAACACAGCATGTATATCTGCGATTCTTCCAGTATACAGTAACATTACTATTGGACAATATTGGTACACCCTCCAAGGTAAACGGTATACTTTTTTAGTATTTTTTTTCTCTGCCTTGAATATTTTGACACTCATTCCATTAGGAAATGTATTATTTTGAGATACCCCCTAACCACCCCCATCCAACAATCTTGGGGGAGAGAGTTGGGAACCGGGGGTTTTGGTTGGGGGAAAATACATAAACTGAATATAAGTGTGAGATAACTCTGAGGGGTGAGAGGATGGAGTTTAAGTACCTGGGTACAGTTCTGTGTAAACATGGAAGTATGGAAGGAGAAATTAGGGGTAGACAGGTCATAGGATCACTGGGGAGGATTATGAAAGGCAGAAGTATGAGTATGGAGGTGAAAAGGGGACTACGAAATAGTATAATCCTGCCAACACTGACATATGCATCAGACATGGAGTAGGGCTCATCAGTCTAGAATAGGTGCAGTGGAAATGAGTGACTTGAGAAGAGCATGTGGAGTTTTGAGGTGGGATGGAGAAAGATGTGAGTGTGTGTATGAGAGATGTGGTTTGAGTGAAAAGGCAATTGGTATCGAGTGTGGAGTGGTTGAGAGAGTGAAGCGTAATACATTGAGGTGGTTTGGACATGTAGAGAGAATGCAAGGTGAGGAGTTTGTAAAGAAGGTGTATGGAAATGAAGTTGTGGGACCTGGTGCGAGAGGCAGACCTCCGGTTAGATGGTAGAACAGAGTGGAAGAGTATGTAAAGGAGAGAAATGTGAGGGGCAGAGTAGGGCTTGACCAAGCAAGGAGGGAGTGTTGGAAAAGGGAAAACTGGAGACACTTCTGCCGTGGCCACCCCCTTGGAGGGAGTTCCCGGAGGGAACGAGGCATCAGAGCTATAGATAGAAATTGTAAGTAATATTCCTCAGTTAGGTCCCGGTAGTGTGTCCAATAGTCAAGTTTTACCATAATACTTCCTTACCACAACATTTCAATAAAATTGGGTGCCTAGTTGTAAAAGTTAACTGCTTAATAGAGTAACTTTAACCCTAACTTGTAACTGTGGGCCATATTTAAGAACATTTGTGATGCATACGATGGCATGGTACCGGCTCCATAGACAAACAATTGAGCCATTGTACCAGTACCACGCCATCGTATACACCATGAATGTTCTTGCATACGACCCTGTAACTGTAGGTAACAATCTCTACAAAAGGTCTTAAAAGACACACCACCGAGGTCTTGTAAAACACGCGCGTACACACTACCAAGGCCTATTATAAAAAAATACACCATCGAGGTCTAGTAAAAAAATAAATATACCACACCACCGAGGTCAAGGAAAACAAAATACCACCGATGTCTCGTAAAAAAACACACACACACTACAGAGGTTTATTAATAAAAAAAACACCACCAAGGTCTAGTATAAAAAAAAAGAAGTAACATTCAAGCATTTGTCCATAATGTCTTTTCGACTCGAGATTTTCAGAAGCAATGTTTAATAGTGTCTTTTTAACAAATCTGTTGTTTACATCTGTTGCAAATGAGTGTTTTAGATACCACCCCCCTCCGAAAACACTAATTTTCACCAGATATGAACTACAGATTTGTCTGAAAAACACTAAATAGAATTAGGTAGATCTCACCTGACCTAACCTAACCTCATCAGGACCCCGGCAAACTACTGGGACCTAACCGGGGTAGACTACCAGGGGCTAACCTTAGCAGTCTACCGGGACAATGTAAACACTCGTTGGTCATCTTGAATTGGTATAACAGTACCTTTTTCTTCGAGAGTGGCAGTAAATACAGGCCTTAATACACATGGGGCAGTTCACTGACGTAGTTCCCACCAATATGGCTGCTGTACACACCGTGGATTAAGGAAAATTGAATCAATTAAGGATAGTTGTATTATGAAAGCTGCATTTGCGACGGAAATAACCTATGAGGAAATGACGTACATGTATTAAATAATGTATTTGACAGAAAAGAATTGATGGTAGTGATTATGGACAAATGCTTCAATAATACAAAAAAAATCACACACACACTCCCCAGGTTGGTATTTATCTAGTATATTACCATTTTGTAGCAGTATTGCCATATTGGGTTCCAGTAAATTGCCCCGGTCAGATCCCGGTACTTTACCACGGTTAGGTCCCGGTAGTTTGCCCAGGTTAGGAACCAGTATTTTGCCCAGTACTCTGCTGAGGTCTAGGTTAGGTTAGGTAAGGTCAGGCTAATTCCAAAATTTGAATCTTGGAAATGGGGCATTTTGAAGAAAATACCATTGAATGGTATAAATTAGTGGGTAAAGAGGGTAGAAACATCGCAGTAGAAAACGGCAATATAATTGATAATTACCTTGTTTATTAATAAAAAATAAAAAAAAAAACGAGGTCTAGTACACACACACACTAACGTTATAGAGGTCTATTTAAAAGAATACGGTACCTGGTATTTATTGAAAGAATTATCGTTTTGTAGCAGTATTGCCAGATCTGGCTAGATCCCAGTTTTTTGCCTCGGTCATTTCCTTTACTTTACCACGGTTATTTCCTGGTAGTTTGCCCAGGTTAGGTCGCGGTAGTCTGCAGTGGTCTAGGTTAGGTTAGGTAAGGTCAGGCATTTCCTCAGCAAATGCCCCATTTCCAAGATAAGGCATATTCAAATGGGGCATTTTGAAATTAGCCTAACCTAACCTAGACCGCATCAGACTACCGGAACCTAACCTGGGCAAACTACCGGGAAATAACCGTGGTAAAGTACAAGAAATGACCGGGGCAAAATACTGGGACCTAGCTGGATCTGGCAACACTGCTACAAAACGGCAATTCTTTCAATAAATAACAAAAAGGGTCTTAGAATAACTGGGTGATGAAGGTAGAAAAAACATACGCAATAACTGTAATTCTTTCAATATTTACCAAAAATACACCCACACACACTACTGAGGTCTATTAAAAGAAAATACGGTAAAGGTACAGAAGTGGACCTTACTGTATAATAGATATTTTACTGTCATTACCCACTATTTTGGACCATTCTAAGACATTTTTCTTCTATAGTTTTTCTTCCTCAAATGCCCCGTTTCCAAGATAGGGCATATTCAAATGGGGCATTTTGAAATTAGCCTGACCTAACCTAACCTAGACCGCATCAGACTACTGGGACCTAACCTGGGCAAACTACCGGGAAATAATCGTGATAAAGTACAATAAATGACAGGGGTAAAATACTAGGACCCAGCCGGATCTGGCAACACTGCTGCAGTAAGGTCCACTTCTGTACTAAAACCGAAAATACGGTATTTATTAAAAGAATTACCGTTTTGTAGCAGTCTTGCCAGATCCGGCTAGGTCCCAGTATTTTGCCCCGGTCATTTCCTGTACTTTATCACGGTTATTTCCTGGTCGTTTGCCCAAGTTAGGTCCCGGTAGTTTGCCCAGGTTAGGTCCCGGTAGTCTGATGCGGTCTAGGTTAGGTTAGGTCAGGCTAATTTCAAAATGCCCCATTTGAATATTTTGGAAATGGGGCATTTGCAAAGGAAATGCCATAGAAGAAAATAGTCTTAGAATGGTCTAAATAAGTGGGTAATGAAGGTAGAAAAACCGTACGCAATAACGGTAATTCTTTCAATATTTACCGAAAAGACCAACTAGGTCTAGTAAAAACACACACAACCTAAGTCTATAAAAAAAAACACACACGCACACACACACCACTCACTTGTATTTCCAGTTTCTTAGCAGTCTCTTCCATATTACAAATGTATTCTTGGTGTAGTAAATATAGCTATAATATACTAAGTTAGACTCCTCTCACTCCTCATGTGTTCAGTGTTGTGAGGTCTGTCTGTCTGGAGTCAGCTGGACTCAGCTGGACTATCTCAGTCTCTCAGACTCTCAGTCTTGGGTCCTCTGGGACCAGTGTTGCCAGCAGCCAGATGGTCACCCCTACGGCCCTACTTTCTGACGATTTGTTGCCAAAATTTCTGGATTTTACAAACAATTTCTGACAATTTTAAATTTTTTGTAGGGCCTTTAAATTATTTAGTTAACTTAATGGAATACTTACTTGATGTGTGCTGTGTATGAAGGGTAGTGAATTATTAACACTAAGAAGGTTTAGAGTTGAAGCCTTAATCAGTCGCAAGCCCGATCTTCCTCCAACTGTATCCTTTCCCTTCCATACAAGGTTTGGCATATGCGGTTAGCACGCGAGAGATCCCGAGTTCAATTCCTGGGTCTGTGGAATTGTTGGACAACTTTCCCAGCCCGGCCCCTATGTCCCTGTTCACCTAGCAGTAAATAGGTACCCGACTGTAAGAGCAAGGATAGTAACCTTGTAGGCTGGGGGAAGATGTGTTGATGTAAACTACCCAGCACACTTATCAACTTGAGGAACTTCAACAACAACACACTAGTGAGGGCTGGTTCTATCCAGAAATGAGGAATCTGGCATCCTCTAACACACCCTGGTCTGTTCTGTCTGTATCTCTTATTATTTCTCATTCCTTCTGGGTAGCCGACGAGATCGCCCGATTGGGTGGCACAACAAGGAAGACCACAGACGGTGGGTTTGTTGGCTCGGGGGTACATGCCTGTGAGCCAGCAGTCCCCTTGTCTGTTGCCTTCGAAGAAACAGATCTCACTATACCATGACTCCCATTTGGGGGTCCGAGCATCTGCGCGGCTTCGGTCAACCAGAATCAGGACTGCTCGGCCAGACAGTCTGGGGAACTACAACAACAACAACAACCCTTTGCCCCTGGTGGGAGGGCAAGGAGCTTCTCTCCTCCTATAGCTTCTTACCTTCTATAGCAGAAAGGAGATTTCTCTCTATACATGATAATGGACTTACTGTATGGATCGACATTGTTGAAGATGGGCAAAAGGTGCAATTTATTTGTTGTGGGAGTGGAAAGATGGTTTGACAGATTATATCAATAATGGATAGCTGAAAAAGTGAAGGAATAGGCAGTGAAAGCTCAATTTGTAGATATAGGGTAATACATGTGCAATACTATACTAGTGTTAACGATGCACCATTCATCCACTGCCCTGGTAAAAAACTGTCATGCTTGTGACTCACTGATGGGAATCGATTTTCAAATGCATTTGAGCTTTTCTCTGCCTTAAGCATCAAAAATCATAATGTATTCCACTCATATCAGATTTAACGAGGGTGGAAGGCGAGATAGATGTCACCCCCTGGGCACTCGACCATCAAGCTTCGAATACCAACAGCAACTGCCTGCTTGTTAGTCACTTTGAAGAAGAAAGGAGACTTATTTATAAGCTTTAGGGCATCCTTCTCCCGAACCACTGCTTGTACTGGTTTGTGCCCATCACTTGCGGGAATGTGTAGGAAACAGACGGGAAAACGTTTGTCGGACTGATTCTTTACATCAATCAAGTTTTTTTTTTTTTGGATAAGTTTCTTGGCGAGTTTAGAGGAAGTTGGGAGTGGTTTAGAGACACCCTTTGTTGCTTTGGACGTTGTAGGCTTGGAGATGTCTGTTATTTTAGATGAGGGTGTTGTTTTAGAGAGACTTGTTGATTTGGTGAGAGTGGTTGTTTTAGCGACCTTAGGGTGGAGACAAGTGCACTTTGCTTTGTCTGGTCTCCTTGTCCTGGATGGTCTCCTTCTCCTGGATGGTCTCAGTCTCCTCCTGGAAGGTCTTGGTCTCCTAGCCCTGGAGGGTCTCCTCCTGGAGGGTCTTGGTCTCTTAGCCCTGGAAGGTCTCCTCCTGGAGGGCCTTGGTCTCTTAGCCCTGGAGGGTCTCCTTCTGGAGGGCCTTGGTCTCTTAGCCCTGGAGGGTCTCCTCCTGGAGGGTCTTGGTCTCTTAGCCCTGGAAGGTCTCCTTCTTGAAGGTCTTGGTCTCTTAGCCCTGGAGGGTCTCCTTCTTGAAGGTCTTGGTCTCTTAGCCCTGGAGGGTCTCCTCCTGGAAGGTCTTGGTCTCTTAGCCCTGGAAGGTCTCCTCCTGGAAGGTCTTGGTCTCTTAGCCCTGGAAGGTCTCCTCCTGGAAGGTCTTGGTCTCTTAGCCCTGGAGGGTCTCCTCCTGGAAGGTCTTGGTCTCTTAGCCCTGGAGGGTCTCCTCCTGGAAGGTCTTGGTCTCTTAGCCCTGGAGGGTCTCCTTCTTGGTCTCTTAGCCCTGGAGGGTCTCCTCCTGGAAGGTCTTGGTCTCTTAGCCCTGGAGGGTCTCCTGGAAGGTCTTGGTCTCTTAGCCCTTGAGGGTGTTGGTCTCTTTGCCCTGGAGGGTCTCTTGCCCTTACCCTTGGTGGGTCTCTTTCTCATGGGTCTCTTGCCCTTGGTGGGTCTCCTTCTCATGGGTCTCTTGCCCTTGGTGGGTCTCCTGCCCTTGGTGGGTCTCTTTCTCATGGGTCTCTTGCCCTTACCCCTTGTGGGTCTCTTACCCTTACCCCTGGTGGGTCTCTTTCTCATGGGTCTCTTACCCTTACCCCTGGTGGGTCTCTTACCCTTGGTGGGTCTCCTTCTCATGGGTCTCTTGCCCTTACCCCTTGTGGGTCTCTTACCCTTGGTTGGTCTCTTTCTCATGGGTCTCTTGCCCTTGGTGGGTCTCTTTCTCATGGGTCTCTTGCCCTTGGTGGGTCTCTTTCTCCTTATAGGTCTCTTACCCTTACCGGGTCTCTTTCTCATGGGTCTCTTGCCCTTACCCTTGGTGGGTCTCTTACCCCTGGTGGGTCTCTTACCCTTGGTGGGTCTCTTACCCCTGGTGGGTCTCTTACCCCTGGTGGGTCTCTTACCCCTGGTGGGTCTCTTACCCTTGGTGGGTCTCTTACCCTTGGTGGGTCTCTTTCTCCTTATGGGTCTCTTGCCCTTACCCCTGGTGGGTCTCTTACCCTTGGTGGGTCTCTTACCCCTGGTGGGTCTCTTACCCTTGGTGGGTCTCTTACCCTTGGTGGGTCTCTTTCTCCTTATGGGTCTCTTGCCCTTACCCCTGGTGGGTCTCTTACCCTTGGTGGGTCTCTTACCCCTGGTGGGTCTCTTACCCTTGGTGGGTCTCTTACCCCTGGTGGGTCTCTTACCCTTGGTGGGTCTCTTACCCCTGGTGGGTCTCTTACCCTTGGTGGGTCTCTTACCCCTGGTGGGTCTCTTACCCTTGGTGGGTCTCTTACCCTTGGTGGGTCTCTTTCTCATGGGTCTCTTGCCCTTACCCTTGGTGGGTCTCTTACCCCTGGTGGGTCTCTTTCTCATTGGTCTCTTGCCCTTACCCTTGGTGGGTCTCTTACCCTTGGTGGGTCTCTTACCCTTGGTGGGTCTCTTTCTCATGGGTCTCTTGCCCTTACCCTTGGTGGGTCTCTTACCCTTGGTGGGTCTCTTTCCCTTGGTAGGTCTCTTTCTCCTTATGGGTCTCTTACCCTTACCCTTGGTGGGTCTCTTTCCCTTACCCTTGGTGGGTCTCTTTCTCCTTATGGGTCTCTTTCCCTTACCCTTGGTGGGTCTCTTTCCCTTACCCTTGGTGGGTCTCTTTCCCTTACCCTTGGTGGGTCTCTTTCCCTTACCCTTGGTGGGTCTCTTTCCCTTACCCTTGGTGGGTCTCTTTCTCCTTATGGGCCTCTTTCCCTTACCCTTGGTGGGTCTCTTTCCCTTACCCTTGGTGGGTCTCTTTCTCCTTATGGGTCTCTTTCCCTTACCCTTGGTGGGTCTCTTTCCCTTACCCTTGGTGGGTCTCTTTCTCCTTATGGGCCTCTTTCCTTTACCCTTGGTGGGTCTCTTTCCCTTACCCTTGGTGGGTCTCTTTCCCTTACCCTTGGTGGGTCTCTTTCCCTTACCCTTGGTGGGTCTCTTTCTCCTTATGGGCCTCTTTCCCTTACCCTTGGTGGGTCTCTTACCCTTACCCTTCGTTGGTCGCTTACCCTTACCCTTGGTGGGTCTCCTACCCTTGGTGGGTCTCTTACCCTTGGTGGGTCTCTTTCCCTTACCCTTGGTGGGTCTCTTTCTCCTTATGGGCCTCTTGCCCTTACCCTTGGTGGGTCTCTTTCCCTTGCCCTTGGTGGGTCTCTTTCCCTTACCCTTGGTGGGTCTCTTTCCCTTACCCTTGGTGGGTCTCTTTCTCCTTATGGGCCTCTTACCCTTACCCTTGGTAGGCCTCTTGCCCTTACCCTTGGTAGGCCTCTTGCCCTTACCCTTGGTGGGCCTCTTGCCCTTACCCTTGGTGGGCCTCTTTCCCTTACCCTTGGTGGGCCTCTTGCCCTTACCCTTAGTGGGTCTCTTTCTCCTTATGGGCCTCTTGCCCTTACCCCTGGTGGGCCTCTTTCCCTTGGTGGGTCTCTTTCCCTTACCCTTGGTGGGTTTCTTTCCCTTACCGGGTCTCTTTCCCTTACCGGGTCTCTTTATGGGTTTCTTTCCCTTTGTGGGTCTCTTTCTCCTTATTGGTCTTTTTCCCTTCATTAGTTTCTTACCCTTGGTGGGTCTCTTTCCCTTCATGGGTTTCTTTCCCTTCATGGGTTTCTTTCCCTTGGATGGTCTCCTTTTCTTTGGAGGCCTTCCTTTGGAAGGTCTGAAACGTTTTGGTTTCACAAACTTTGAGGCCCTCTTTCCCTTGGATGGGGTCTTTTTTTTGAGGAGGGGGGTCTTTCTCTTTTTCAAAAGTGTCTTTGCTTTGGTGCGGGGTTTTCTTTTGGAAGAAGCTTTGGGGCTACCAAAAGTGTGATCAGGGGCAGGGATATGAACACCTTTCCCACTAGCACTGGTCCTCACCTTATTTTTCTCATCGTTTATATTGGGAGGAATGAACAGACTAGGGAAATAAAATTCATCCCCATCACTCTTGGTGGCAGGAGAACCCTCGGTCTCAGCAGAGGCTACCTTGGTGTCAAGAGCGGTGTTGTCGGGGGCAAGGAGAGTTGGAAATGCAAACTCAGCCTCACCACCCACCCCTGCTACCACCATACACGCCAAGAATATCACCACCAACATTCTACGTGAAGCCATAGTTTAACCTTTATTTTGAAATATTATAAAATGAAATTTGGCTTTCTATCAGAATTAAAAATGAAACAGTTTAATTAATGTCGAGTGATGAATTAAGGATGGTAACCCAGCCACTGATGGGGAACGTCATCACTGGGGAGCAATACGCACAACCTCTACCTTCGTAGAGGGGTATTGCCTACAGTGATGTGAGCAATACGTTAAGGGTTTTGGCACCCATTCGGTCCCATCCACTCCCTTTCAGTTCTTCAACTGTCCCTCTTTTCATTTTATTTCCTTCTTGCTTGCTGTCACATCTCTCTATCACCTTTCTCTGGCGCTATATGACCTCGCTGTTGCGGCGCCGAATATCAATCAATCAATCAATCCAAGGTCAGATAAATGGGGAGGGAGGGTGGCCAGCAAAACCATACAAAATCCAATGGAAAATCAAATCCAAATCACCTAGAACCAGGCAGGAGGCACAGGACCAGATTGTTTGGAAAAGATTATCCAGAAACATCGACCCAGCGTGAAGGATGTCCTGGAACATGTTCCCCAGGCAGTTCCACCACACCCATGACTCTTGCTATCAGTAATAAAATGGGTGGGAAGGGAATGCCCCGCCCAAATAGACATCTGATCTGAGGGATAGTAAAGGTGTATGGGTAGTGATGGCCTCATCTACACAGTATCTGACCTTTACCCATACAGTAAAGGGTAGACAATAGTGAAGATGTTGGCTACTGGTTACAGTTGTTGTTGTTGTTGTTGAAGTTTCTCAAGCTGTCTGGCCGAACAGCCATGAGCTCTTGAGGAAAGCTATGGCTTGAACCGGGCTTTCCCACAGTGCCCTCAGTGCGTGCATCTTGTGTTGTTGGCAAGTGTCGTTGTGTGCATTGCAGTCTTCCATAATGTGTTTAATAGAATGGGGTGCTGTGTTGCATCCTGGGCAGGTATCTGTGATGGCTCCATCTAGTTTCTTTTGATATGTCAGAAGAGCCTGATGATGGCAGTTACAGTTGTTGTTGTTGAAGTTCCTCAAGCTGTCTGGCCGAACAGCCCCGAGTTCTTGAGGAAGGCTATGGCTTGAACCGGGCTTTCCCACAGTGCCCTCAGTGAGTGTATCTTGTGTTGTTGGCGAGTGTCGTTGTGTTCGTTGCAGTCTTCCATAATGTGTTTAATAGAATGGGGTGCTGTGTTGCACCCTGGGCAGGTATCTGTGATGGCTCTATCTAGTTTCTTTTGATATGTCAGAAGAGCCGGATGGTGGCCGCTTCTCAACCTGGCCAGGTGGACTCTGTCTTTGCGGGGAAGGGAGGATATGCATATTCAGTACTACCCATAGATTACCTACAACTTTATTATCCTCCACACATCTTTGTACTCCAACACACGTATTGTTGTAGTTCCCCAGACTGTCTATCTGAGCAGTGCCAAGTCTGGTTGACCGAAGCCACGCAGATGCTCGGACCCCCAAATGGGAGTCAGGGTGATAGTGAGATCTGTTTCTTCGAAGGCAGCAGACGAGGAACTGCTGGCTCACGAGCATGCATCCCCGGGCCAACAAGCCCACCTACGAGACAGAGTTGCTCTATCTAGTTAGGTTAATGGGGGTAGGTTAATGTGTGAAGTGGGAGTAATGGTGATGTGTAGTGGGTAGTGATCGTTGCGGAAGAGATGTTAGTGTGGTTAGTGGAGGTATACAGTATAGTGAAGATGTGAGAAGTGGGGGGGGGGGGTGAGTGGGGGTAATGGGGATAATCTTTTGCGATATAGGTATGTCAGGCATGGGTTTCGGACTGAAATTAAATAAGTTCATTTGTTTTCCCTGCTTTCTCCCCATTTATTCTTCCAAGTCTACATGCCACCTGATCATAACATGGTATATCCTACTTGGAACACAACCAAACAAATCCTTTCAAATCCTTCAAACCACTAATCTTTACATATCTTTACTACATTTATATGCTTATATGATCACTTGAGTAGTGATGGAGACTTCAAGAACGTTTGTGGTGCATACAATGGCTCTATAGACAAACAACAGAGCCGTCGTATACTCCATGAATGTTCTTGAATATGACCCTTAAAGCCAACATGATTTTCTTCGGGGGACATGGTGTAGACGAGGTTGGTGCCAGTGCAAGGAATGAGACAGTAGTAGTAGGGGCCCATGCACAGGGTCCATGTGGGGTGAGCAGAGTTGTTGTTGCAACTGTCTGGCCGAACAGCCCCGAGTCTGGTTGACCGAGGCCGTGCAGATGCTCGGACCCCCAAATGGGAGTCAGGGTGATAGTGAGATCTGTTCCTTCGAAGGCAGCAGACGAGGAACTGCTGGCTCACGGGCATGTATCCCTGGGCCAACATTCCCACCGTCTGTAGTCTTCGCCACCCAATCAGGCGATCTCGTCAGCTACCCAGAAGGAATGAGAGATAGTAAGGAGACAGACAGAACAGGCCAGGGTGTGGTAGAGGATGCCAGATTCCTCATTTCTGGATAGAACCAGCCCTCACCAGTGTGTTGCTGAGTAGTTGAGATGTGTGCTGGGTAGTTTACATTAACACATCTTCCCTTTCCAGTGTGTGCTGGGTAGTTGAGAGGTGTGCTGGGTAATTTGCACCAACACATCTTCCCTCACCAGTGTGTGCTGGGTAGTTGAGAAGTGTGCTGGGTAGTTTTTACATCAACACATCTTCTTTTAGCCATCAACACATCTTCCCCCAGCTTACAAGGTAGCATGTTATCCTTGCTCTTGTAGCCAGGTACCTATTTACTGCTAGGTGAACAGGGACATTGGGGGCTGGGAAAATTGTCCAACAATTCCACTGACCCAGGAATTGAACCCGGGATCTCTCGCATGCCAGGCGAGTGTGCTAACCACTATACCATCAGCACCCCCGGTGAGCAGAGTTGTCAAACATGGTGAATTTTTCCAGACATGGGGAATTAGAGGTATTAATGGGGAAATTATATAAAGATTGTTTTTAATAAGAGTAAATGGGAAAATTTCAACCAGACGAACTATCAAGAAGATGGTAAACCACAGACCTATACATACAGTATATAATAAACATGTAAATTTAGAGGTAAACAGGGAAGTTGTAATGTTGAAGTTGAGGTAAAAAGGGAAATTGTGATGTTGAAGATGGAAAAATTTCGTCAAGCAGACCTGCCCGACAGTGTTGCCAAGTATGGGGAATTTTCTTTAGATATGGAGAATTAGAGATATCAATAAAAAAATATATAAAGATTGCTCAAAAGTAAATGGGAAAATTTCTACCAGACGGAATATCAATCAAGTAGAGGGTAAATATACAACTATCTTTAAAGAGTACACAGGGAATTTTTGAGGTAAAAAGGGAAATTCTGATGTGATAGTTGGGGAAATTTCGTCATGCAGACCTGGCAACACTGCTGCCCTGCAACCCCTGGCAACAGTGGGAGATGGATACACAATAGTTAGTTAGTTACGTGACAGACTGATATAATTCCACACAGCTGTATGAGTTGGGGCCAGGGGATGTCATTATAATAGCCCAGTCATCATTATAGTGCTGAGAGGAGCCAAGAAAGAAGGAGGAGGGTATTTATTATTGTCGTGGGGTTACCCTATAAAGTATAATAAAGTAAAATAAAATATAGTGTTATTATTGATGGCTGTGTGTAGCAGTTCCACGTGTTGTGATGGCAACTTTGATGAGGTAATTAAAGTGATAGTATTATACCTTTGGTACTATGGAGCTCCTCGATTCCTCCAAAGTAGGACTAGGTAAACGGTGGCCTGTTGCTTGGAATAGTTTGGAGGAATCAGTTGCTCCAGATTTACCAACACTAATATCCCCTTAAAGCTTGGAGGTATCAGTTGCTCCAATTTTACCAACATTGTAGTATCCTCTTTAAGTTTGGAGGAATCGGTTGCTCCAGATTGATTTGATTAAGGGACCATTTAATGTAAGTAAGGATATTGCAGAGAAATGAGGGTAAATTTAATGTTACAGAAGTACAGTGTTCACTATATTCTATATTTTTGTATCATTACCCACTCTTTTGGGTATTTATTGAAAGAATTACCGTTTTGTAGCAGTGTTGCCAGATCCGGCTAGGTCCCAGTATTTTGCCCCAGTCATTTCCTGTACTTTACCACGGTTATTTCCCGGTTGTTTGCCCAGGTAATGAAGGTAGAAAAAAAGTATGCGATAACGGCAATTCTTTCAATATTTACCGACCCCAGCAGACTACCGGGACCTAACCTGGGCAAACTACCCGGATATAACCGGTGTAAACTATCATAAAGTGAACGGGGCAAATCCCCGGGACGTAGCCAGATGTGGTAACACTGCGCGGCCCTAGCCAAAAACACAGTCCTTCAAATATTGCCATGAAACACACACACCCATATTAGTTTGTTCACTTGGTCTTGTAAATCATTCATAACCTTTTCATTTCACTAATATCCTTTTAAATTCTTCTGACCAGTTAATCGACTTGATATTATCAGTCTTCACACCTTGGAGGTGAACACATTTTAAATATGGCCAACGAGTAGGCTACAAGTTTCACAACCAATCCATTTATTCGCCCCACCGGTTGTAGCCTCATAAGAATAACACCTGGCCATGATTGGCCAGAGTATTCAACAACTCTATTCAATATCAAGTAAGGAATAGTGGTATACTGCCCCGTGGCAAGAGTGTATAGAGAGCGTGTATCAGACACGTCTGCTTACTATGACAGCACTGGGCGCATCCATTAATGCATTATTTACTTGTTTAACCCCTCAATCCAGTCCTTGGGAGGGGGGGATTAAGCATGGTCAAAGTGCACTATCACACTTATATTTCAACATAAAAAAAGCAGGGAATAATGGATTGGATTATCCAATCTTCATAAACTACACCACCATTTTCATCACAAATGCATCCTTTGTGCTTTTAGTTCCTGATCGTCTGCCCAGGTTCTGATTATGTTCAGTTAGGTCAGGTCAGGTTTGGATAATTATAAAGAGCCACAGGAGAGAAAATTACTAACCAATTTCCTTCATGTTTTCGTTGGTGATGGTTTATGGTTTTTGAAATCATTTCCCAGTGTGACAGTATTAACGATTTAATTCGTTCATGTAGTAGTACGGGAGTGTGTGGGACAAAAAAGAGTACCGGTACCAGCATGTCACTTTGGATACGAATCCCTGTTAAAAATACTGTGATCATGTATAAAAATTTATGGTAAAGTTTGAGGGACAAAAGAAATATACAATTTTTCCCAACTTAATTTGGATAATCTATCATTACGTGTGTTTGTATGTTAAAATGTGCTCTGTATGTAACAAAATGTTAAGTGAGTTATGCCCCCCGCCACTAAATTTTTCTCTAAAATGATGTGGTGAGTCGAAAGAGTTTTTATTTTTATTTTTGCAACTTAAAGAATAAAATGTAGAACCATACTGTATGGTGCTTGATTTCAGAAAGAAAAGAATGTTTCAACAACATCCTTCTTGGAGAGCTGCATACCACTACCCTTGCCTCAGGAGACATTGGATGACATTGTTCCCAAAGGAAAAGATTTTGCTGTTTTGCATGGTAAGGGTTTTTCACATACTCTGTTGTAGTCTGTAAAATGTAAATTAGAAAGTTTACACAGGGAAAAGACTTGCCAAGCATGACTTCAGAGTTTATTCATCACTTTTATCCATTGCTCTAGGGATAAATCACCGGCAAGCTATATTTCAAATAATATTTTATAGTATAGCCACCCAGATCACTACCTTTCCCTTGACTGATCTCTTTCTCTAACAGACCTTCTTAGCAAATTTCCATGCCTCATGCATTTTTTGTCCCATACTTGGCTTTTGCCCCGTATAGCTGTTCTTGATAGTCTTAATTTCCCTTCTTTCTATGGCTTAACTTCTTTCTACCACTCCTATGTTTGTCTTAGTATCAAATAATCCCTCTGGGCTTGGTGCTAGTTTTCATAATGATAGAAATAAAACCAAGGCAGAATATGGAAGGCTGCATAATGCAAAAGATAAGGGTTTTATCATACATGGTTCATCACGCACAAAAATGATGATGATAAAATTGATATATAGGTAGATTGTAGGTATTTATGCAATAATATCATAGCAAAGCTGATGTGCAAAACTGATATTATGTAACTAAAATGATACTACAGGTACTTTGCCTTTAATTCTGCTAACGATATGTGAAATGAATAAAAATGCTGACTGCCTATATGTGCTGAAGGGATGGTATGTTTTTATTCATAGCAGTGGTGTTTAGAATATGATTTCTATGCATATTGCAAAATCCCACAGAAGATTATGGGGAATACTACTCTTGTATACCCATTGGTATAACACCTATGCTCTAGTACAGTAATTAGGAAGAATCATCATAATTATCAGGTTGATACATAAGTAGCAGCCACTATTATTATATGTCATTACAGTCGTGAGGTTGTGGCTGTCACGTACCACTTATGTATCCAGGAAATAAATTGCCTCAGTGTTACTAATAGGGAATCTCTTTCGTGACATACAAAGTTGTACGGAGGATTCGGTAGCCTTCCAATTTCCTGTCCAGAGTTTCTTCTCTTAAGGCAAACCTTTTGGATTGAGAGATTCAGTGCTTATATGATTGTGCATGATCCTAAGTTTGGTTACCAGTAGGTCATCTGGAGTTAGGCTATTCAAAATCAAATAATAGTGACAATATCTGTTGTTTCAAAAGGTAAATATACTGTGCACTATTTGAGTTTACAGTAACCAACAATAAATTCACTTCCAATATATTTACAATTACATTCTTTTTATCACTGAAATTGTTAAATACATTCCCTGTAATCCTTTAATGACAGGTGCTGGAATGAGGCACAAAGCTAAATATGATCCGGACACTCTGTACTTCGCACCCTTCCTGCTCCTCCCATCGGCATTTCCAAGAAGGGAGTTTGATAGAGTTGTGAAACTACAGCCCCTCATCAATGTACTTATGCATAAGATTGCTCATGATCATGAGTTTTTGAAAAGTGCTCTTGAAAAGTAAGTCCAGCAATATGATTTTGCATGTATGGTTGTAGTGTTCAGCATGGTACAGTATTAGAAAAAAATTGATGCATAACCATAGTTTGTTGAAAGTGGAATATACAGTAGTACTTACTATACACAGTAAAATATCCCAAAGTATTTTGCTGTCAACTCCAGACTATTTAACTAATTAAAGTGAAGCACCCCTAACTTCCAAAGGCTAAGCACTAAACCTTTTTCATAGAAGTATACTAAGTCTCCTTCATGTAATCCATTAACAGCTTTTACATTGAGAAAAATAAACTATACCTAATACTGGGCAAGATATAAATTCCTTGAATAAAACCCTGTTATCCAATAGTTGTATAAACCATTTGTGCTTGTACACTTTTTATTTGCCACATGTACTGTTACCTGCAAAAGATCCAAGACACAGAAGTGACTCAAGCAAATTATTAACCCTTAGTTTCACTTTTACGACGGTTTTGTTTTGCTAGCTAAGATACTCCTTGCAGCCAATTAATAACTGCTGCTAAACTTTGCCAAAGGAATTTGATCAAACTCTCTATGAGAGGGAAGTTGTCACATGATTTGATTTCAACAAGGCTAACTGAAGGGACTTTGGTTATGGATGCAAAAACTTTGAGAGGAACTGAGAATTTTGTGGGCTTAAACAGGGGAGTGAATGTTAGTGTGACCCATTTTTATGTCTGTCCCTCATTTCTGTGCTCTGATTTAATTATGCCATTCCTGGCTCTGGAGCCCACCACACCTTGAAAAATGGGAAATGGAGTATTAATGATATACAGAAATGTTTGTAGATTCATATCTTTATGGTGTACACACTGTACAATATGTTTTTAGTTCCTGGGGTACAGTGTATTTTCAATTTTCATTGCTTTTGTACTGCTTTTTATATACTGTAGCTGTGTTAATACATAAGCTAACCATTTCTTATGTTTTTATTTCGCCAGAACCATCCAAGTAGATGACTTTACTGCTCGCCTCTGGGACATCTACACCAAAGTCAGGGAAGAAGGAGTGACTCAGGTGAGGAATTTATTAATGTTTCTGACTTATAGTTTGGCTTCCTTTACTTTATAGCACAGAGAATCTCCTACCAAATTCTGTTTACTTCAGAAGTGCTTCGTTTTTCATCTTTGTTAGTGTTGTACGTGGTTGGCAGTGTACCTCTTCTTTATAACTGATGTTGTAGTTTTCTTGTATTGGTGAGTACTTCTGGAGTAACAGATTTGATAGTTTATGATTGACAGCTCGTAAGCTGTCATTCTGCTTTCTCATTTCATAGAACAGTCCTCACAAACATCAGAAATGTTCACTATGGGCTGTTAAAAGAAAGGCTAATTTGAAATATGTGATATAGTACCAGACAAACACATCATTTTAGAAGCCCTTACTTACATTCTTTTACTATCAGGTCAGAGAAAACTAACCAGTCTCACTTATTTACTTACTGTAGTTAGTTTCTCTTCTGATTAAGAGGCCACCCATTATCATGAAATGCCTCTGGTACTTCTTCAACACTACTGATACTGTAACTCACTCACTCCTTTTGAGCACTTTATTCATCTGTAGGTTGTACTGGTATTGGCCACTGGCCAAGGCAAAAGCCACACAAGTGTGTTTTTTACTGCAATGGGGTCAATACTTTACTCACATATGGGCCTACCCATTCCATCTGGAAAGATTTTTTTTTTTTTAATGTTCCGACACTGGACATAGCCCGTTGCCATGGCCCAGGTCAACTGCTACTCACACACACACACACACACGTCATGACTTCCGAACTGGCACCCAACCACAGAGGGAGGGAAGTGAGGGTAATTCCCAAGTACTGCAGCTGTTATGGTACCAGCGAGGGTGTTTTGCGACGTTCGGTGGCCTTATAGTTAGTGCCTGAAACTCGAATTGTAAGAGTAAATATTCCCAGGCCCTCACCTGAGAGGATTCAATCTCTCGACGGATAGATTACAAGTCCAGCACACTAACCACTCGGCCACCTCCAGTGTGCCCACTTGCCAGAAAGGGTAATGTAGAATGTTGTGTAATGTGTTGCGATGTGAAGACTGATATTCCTATGGTGAGATATAGTAGGGCAAGGTAATTATTTTTCATTAATGTATTTTTTGTGTAACTGAGGCTGACCTGATACATCAAAAGTAGAAGACAGACAGAATTATAACCAGTAACTGGGGTTTGAGAAAGAAAAATCTAGGCAGTATACTTGGTACTGGATATTCCCCCATGAAGCTGGGTACCATTCCGCTTGTGTCTTTCGAAGGTGATGGCTTGAACCTTAGAAAGGGCATGATGGCCACTTTATATACTGAGGTGGAACTTTATAAAATGACTGCTTCTGAGATCTTTTATGGCATCCTTCCTGATGCCTGTACTAAAGAAGTACTATGCTGTATCTGTAGTAGCAAAATATCATCAGTAAGGACTCCTCATCAAATTTTAACTTAGTCAGCTTAATGTCTATAGTAAATTTCTGTAGTCAATAGTAAAATAGCTGCAACCAGAATTTTTGCTATCTTTTTGATTGGTAAGCTTCATCCAAGAACAGTACATGGTACCAGCTTTGGACATTTATCTTGAGAATAAGAAGTAAAATAAATATAATATAATTTAAATGATAATAAAATTATAAGGAAAATGAATTGCACACCATTAAAGGTTTCTTTATTTCTATTTTTCCTTACCGCTGTTTCACCTCAGCAAGTATATAGTATATTAATTTATTATTTGAGTACCATACTGATATTGAAGAAAGCCAGCATTACCAAAGCATGTAGCTGACATTTGTTAGTATGTTTTAATTATTAACCCCTAAAATTATCTCTGTTGAGAATTATGGTGTCAGACACTTTAGTTAGCCAAGTTTTTAACAAATGAAGCATGCTATTTTTTCTTTATGAAGTGCAGAGGTTCAATGGATGTGTTTTATGTAACATTCAGTAAGCACAACCAATCAGAAAGCTATTTTCTTTCATAAATTGTTTTGAAAATGACTTTACTTTGTATTTGCAAATTATTGAATTTGTGAATAGTCTTTATGAATACCTTAAATTCAAAACATTAATATGCACTGCTAGGATAAATTCCTTGACAAACTTCAGTATTTTGAAAAATTGATTGTTTGTACATATACTGTATAATTATATCCTTTCTTTCCATTTTATAAATGGGGAACCTTACTTAGTGACATGTGTGTAGGCATTTGTTACAATTTATAGAATATAAATAAAATTAATGGGGAATTTTAATGAGTAAACTTTTCAGATACATGTCCTGGTTTGAGAGAATCTCTTTTCCCTCTACTTATGTCTCTAGTTACTGAGGAATGTCCTGCATATGCGGACATTCCTCTTCCCTCCCTGTTTCTGTGTGTTTATGTACATGAGGAAATTCCTTTTCCCCTCCACCTGCATTGTGTACCCAGGGATGTCATGGGCAATTACAGCAATGCTGCCCTCACCTCTTGGTCAAATGATTTCGAGATTGAGTGTGTCACGGGCCAACCCTGAAGGAAAAAGTAACATCTTCTGCAACCTCAGTAAGGCTATATGGCCTAGTTCGGTGGATTCATTTCTGTATGTACCTAGGAGGTGAGCCTGGGTCTGGTGCGGTCGGATGTGATGCTGACCAAGTGCCAAGCGGGGTGCTGCGAGCTTTGCCAAACCCCTCCCTATGTCACAGGCCACCAGGTCGAGGTCAACACCATCGCCTCAGGATTTGGCCATCTTGGACCAATGTCTGGGAGTATTCATAGGTACATCCAGGGGGGTAATATATTGTCAGAAAATTGGAGGCCACCGATTCCACTTGACATTAAATTAAAATCTTTGCCTCATTATAGTCAAGAGTACTTTTGTTGCACAGTTTAGATGATTTCTGGAGGAATCCGTAACTTCAAATTTGCTGACAATATTAGAGGCCCCTTAAGGACATGACATTATCATAGGCTATTTTAAAAAGGAATTTTGTTCAGTAGTGTATGATTTGGTCATACACGAATCTGTTTGTAAAATGGAAAATTAATGATTCTTAAACCCGTATTTATCACATGTTCCTCAGGTGTTAGAAATATAGTTTTTTAACCATAGTACTACTGTAGAGTGTAAAATTATGAAGTGCAACTGCAGTTGAAAGTCGGTATCCACTTCTCGCTGAAGTTTGAATTTGTCGGACACCACTAACTGAATTCCAACTTTCTATCCCATTGTTCATGCTATTGTTGTTACAAATCATTCACTACTTTGCCAACTGGTTCAAGCTACCTGGTTACAAAGTTTGCATTGTGCCTTCTATTTTATCATGATAGAATGTTTAGGAATAATTATGGTAACAAAATTCCTTTTTGTGTCCTATGAGCTTGATGGATGGTAACCAAGTAGCATGTCACTTTAATTATTCTTGCCCTATATATTGAATTTATATTTTGTAAAATTACAGCTGATGAATACATAGCTATGTCTTCAGTTGCAGATTTGAGGGAAGATTATTTATTTGGTTGTAGCATTATTTAGAAAGTATAACCCAGTACAGTATTAATTGAATTTAGAAGCTAAGCTTGTGTTTATGTTTGCTGTGTGGGAAGGGCATGTACCGTGCAGTAGTGCATTGCAAGTTATCGTATGTGTAAATGTATGTTTTGCAATTAACTTAAAGGGATGTGAATTTAATTTTCATCAACTTCACTAATTATTTTCTACCATGATGGGTGATATAATGAATTAACGTTCATTGTTTAAAGATAACCATATATAAACATTTAAATGGTGTTCAAACAGATGGTATCCATTATTATATCAATGTGTTACCACACACCCGTATGTTTCTCTTTTTGATGTATATGGTACCTTCATAGTAGTGTAGTACTGTAGTATCTTTGCTGTAAGGGTATACAGTATTTTCACAGATACACTAACCCTTTATTTATTGGGTATGAATTCATATATTCAGGCATCATTAGTCGGTGGTTTGGAGTTGGCATGTGTTTCACGGCCATGTGCAGTCGAGTCGTAAGCATCCTTGTCATCAATACCCCATTCCCATTTAATCAAGGGGTGGGGGCTCCAGATCCAGATGAAAAAATGTAATCAGAATACTGTAATAAGGGACAGCCTTGGTGAGAGAAGCTATTCCATGGGCTGTCAAGTTAAAACCTGATTACCAGCCCAAATAACCTCTCTTTGCAAATCTCGTCCACTCTTGCCTATCATACTGTACACAAGTTCTTTTGCTTTATCCATTCTTATTTCACGTTTTCTTACACAATCACCGATTTGTACCATCTTCTCCTAAGTCTTCCCCTATTTCTTTGCTCCTGAAAATCAGTCATATATATATATTTTTTTTTTCATCACTCTTGCATTGTTCATTCTTTCCATATGCCCATACAGTTATAGAACACATTCGTCTCTTCCTTCATCAAATGATATGCTCACACCACACCTTTTACAGATTTCAGTATTTGTCACCGTGTCAATTCCTTATACCCTACACACTTCTCAGTACAGTAAATCCATATCTACTGCTCTCTTATTCTCTTTCTCATATTCATGCCACTTCAAAGTTTGACAACTCTAGGATAGAATAGGTGCAAAACACCCACACTAATGTTTACTACTTTAGTGTAAAGATTGTTATTATTATGTGTGACTCGTATCCTATCTCAACAATATTGTACTCTAGTTTTAGTTATTATAGTGTGTGAGGGCGAGGGTAGTGAACATCCTGTCAGTTGTGAAGAGTGAAATCTGTTGTCTTGAGAAACCAAACAAATACTAGTCACCATAAAATTGAACGTCAAATTGCATTGGGTGATTATTATGTAGTGATGACGATGTAGACTATTCATTATAATTATTTTATGTACAGTACCTGATAGTAACTGTCATTATGTGCTAGAAAACAATAGACTACAGTATACTGTACAGCTTTGTACTCATAACAGAAGGGTCATATGTTCTGCCATTATTTTTGTGCATTACTAGAGTGAAATAAGATCAGACAAGGTCTCAAGATAGTTCTCTTTTAATTACTGTAATTAATTTTTCTATAACTGACCATAAATATCCTCGGTAAATTTCACCAAGCTTATAATTGACTTAAGATATTAACTGATATGATTGGACTAAATCTTATTCAATTAAAACTGCTATAGTTAAAAGGTTGAATATTCAGTATCATTACAAGGACTATAGTTTCATGATATTGAAAGACATGAAGATAGATGCAACTTACATGCCCACAGCCATATTCTTGTAGGTATTGCTACCTTGCATGACAGGTAGGCATATTTAGAAATGACCCATAAATAGTACTGTACAGTGTTAACTAGTAGCCCGTTTGTGATGTCTATAGCATTCCTCATAGTGGTGTTTTTGAAAGAGCTAAGATTTCATTGGTGAAGTGTAGACTGCTACTACTTTTAAAATATGCCATGATACAGAATACTCCAGTGTGAATGCTGTTCTGTGGCATAGTAAGTAGGATTCAGTTACCTCCAACTTGCAGCAACATCATAGGGCCCTTTAACAGACTGAAGGTAACTATGCTGCCCTTTCATATTGCTGCATCTTCTAGTTTTATTGCAAGAAGGGCATAATGCCTACTCTTTATTTGTGCAATTGTGAGTCATGGTGCCATATGAAGGAAAGTTGTGGGCTAGGGATTGACAGTGACTAATACAATGGCTCCAAGGACTACATAAATGTGGAGCCCTTGTTATGGTCATTTTCTTCTGAACTTTCCATCTGTGTTGACCATTGAATAAATCAGTGGCATTTCCTGAACATAATCCATGTAGCCTGAATGTCTTCGTCATAAAGTATTACACATGAGTAAGCTAACAAAATGTTAGTGTGCCAGTATATTCTAGAATAGAAGTTAATCATCCTTCAGGTGAGTGCCATTGCTTATTTTGGGGTCTCTCCACACTGTAGCTAATCGTTGTACAGAGAGCTGTGTTGTCAACCTTGAAGGGGATAAGATTTCTTTGGAAATTTTAGGCTATTGATTATTAATCCAAACATACAATACCAGACTTCCTCGTTCTCCACTAGAGAGAATTAATGACTGAAATATTAGCCAGCATAAAGGTGATGAGGTGTTGTTTCTGATAATTGGTGGCTACTGATTACCCTATGCAGTGCCAAGAAGCTGAGTTCTTCAGTTTAACTTGGTGGCACATTTTGGATGATTCAATAGGCACCAGTTAATTGACAGCATCATACTGCCATAAACACCCTTTGAATGTCCCCTTGTTTTTATATTCATTACCAACAGTAATGCAGCTATACAATACTACAAAATGGTGTGAAGTGAATGTGCTTGGTTGTGCTTAACCTTTTTATTGTGAGAAAGTACCATTGCAGACGGTATGTTATTTCCACCCCAGGGTTTCTTTTTCCTTGGAACATACCTCCAACCCATTTTGGTTATGATGTTTGCTTGTGTTGCATCATTTGAGCTTGTAGAAAAATGTAGTTACTGAAATAGGATTTAAGGGGCCAAGGTATCTGCTGGGTCAGACTTGTGGTCCTAGTTAGTTACAGAAGCGGAGGGATGCTTATGGGCCATATTTGCTTGGAAAAATTATATCGTGGTTCTGTACTGCACTACTGTACATGGTCACTGTTAGCCTGATGCAAGGATAATTTTATGCATTTATTCATTGCCTACCCTCTTACAGTTTTATTCATCATGCTTTCTTGAATACTGTTGCCTCATTGTCTGCCATTGAATTATTTTTGATAGATGGCACAAAATCAGAGCTGTACAGCATTTACTGACTGCTAGGAGGTTTCTCTCCATCAAGTGCATGATTATGCTTTCCTTTTTGCTCCTGACTTGAAGTTTAGAATTATAGTATTTTTTACATGCAGAACGATTGTTTACATATATCCTGATGAATTTATATTACAGTTAAACATCAGTTATGGGAGTTGAATATTATCAGTACATTAATTAGTAGCATCATATTTCCCTTGACTCTCCTTAGAATGGACTATTACAGTGTAGGTGATTGGTCTGTTCTGTAGTTTAGTTATGAGGAATTGGTAACTTTCAATTTGCCAGCATCTTATAATACTGTACTCCTTTAAAAAGCATGAATATTATGGGTTACCTGATATGAAAATGTTGAAATTTTTTTCCTGTAGTCTGATTACTGATAACAGAATTATGTAGACACAACTTGCATTGCATTATAATTATGTTGTAGCTTCATTATCAAGAAGGAGCTTGAAGGAAGTGTATATAGCTTTTAGAAACAAACGCCACACACGCTAATGTTACAGTACTTACATCTCCTATCAAGCTGTCTTAATATGCAAATAGCCCTCAAACTTTTCCTGGCCTCTACAATAAAAAGAAAAAAGGAGGTGGTGGATGACCACTGAATATGGGGCTGTAAAAGATTATCACCCTATCAGTTGTGAGACTACAGTCCTTATATTAACTTTGTGCTAAGATAACAATCACTACTTACAGTACCTCGACTCCATATCATACAGCCAATGGCAGATAAACGAGTCTGAATATTGTACAGTTGCCTGAAACTGGGACTATGCATTTACACTTGTGTGTAAGAGAATATGACAGTACAGTACACCTTTATACTTGTGTGAGGGAATGAGAACGAATATTAGCCAGATCAACACTTTACTATCACATCATTTCCCTGTATTGGAGGAGCAACATGCCTTACAGTGGTGGCACTAACTCATTGCCAACATTATGTAAATATCCCTGTATCTGTCTCTGTCCACTACCTGAGAGGAAAGTGGTTCATAGACTGATTTGTGGATGACAGAACTAAGTTAAAAATGATGTGGACTGTGACTGCAACGGTCACAACTCGAACATTATTTTATGAATACTGTTTTGGAAGCCTGACCAAAGAGCAAAGGATGTGAAGGTGCATTGTCCAAATTCAATATCCATTCATTGACATAAAATCATGGTGTATCAGTTGTATGTTTGGCCAACTGTACCGTTCTACATATTATACTCATGATACAGTATTTGAAATATTTGGGGTGCATTTTCATAGGGAGGTCTTGGTAAAGTTTGGCACAAATAAAATGAATGGACTATAGTTACAGATACTAAGATGGAGGAGGAGTTCTTAGGATGTTGTAAGTGTGCAATCATTAGCTATAGTTTACCTACCAACACCCCTTGTCAACTTGCATAATTATGTTTAATTGCTGAAGTTGAGTCTCTACATTGAGTTTATCTGAATATTAACTATCTTGTGTCATTTTCCATTCAATCATGAATCTAAGTTTATATACAGCTGTATTTATTTGTGTGCATATAGCATTTTCCAGTCAAATATCTCTTGTAGTGCAAATTTTTAGTAATTTTGCTAAGAGAATTGACATAAAGTGTTTTAAGCTTGGCAGGAGATTGGACACTCTAATAAGTATCTGTCCACATTGTGTTCAAAGCATAAAGATACAACAAACAAAATTATCAGAACACTGTCCAGAGATATGTAGTACAGTGTTCTGACTGACACTCCAGTTAATTTGGAATGTGGTAACCCCATTGACAGATTTTTGTAATGTGGTTTTTCCTGTTATTTTTACCTCATTCCTACAACTATTTGATCACTACTATTAGATGATTTTTTATATGATTTACCAAGCTACTGTACCTACTGGTTTAAGTAATGGATATAAGAGCATAAGTTATTCTAATCCTGGTACACTGAAGCCTTTAAAAGTGTGTTTCTGAGTAGATTTGAGCTTTGAAGCTGAGTGGATTTTTTTGTAGTCTTGGTGTAGTCTGCATAACTTGCGAAGACTAACTTCTGAATATTAATGCTGCGTGGAGTGGATTCATTTGGTCAGCTAGGTGTTGATAATGTGCAGGCCTTCAAATCATTTTTGGCACTTTGGGCACCTCTTGCTCTGATACCTTCAGCAATGAATACTGGTATAGATGGTGTGAATACATGGTGTGGGTGCAATCACAAAGTCAGTAGCTGATTCAGAATGCTTCATGTTGTGTGTTTCATAATGTATCACACTGTCAGGATCTCAAATCAAATATTTTTTGAGGGACTGTACCTGCTTGCTATATTGTACATATTTTAAATTATAAATAGGTATTTTTTTCTTTAAAAAAAGAAAGTTTACAGGGTACTGTACTGTATCTGCTATGTAATGACATTTTACTGTCACTTCTGCAATCCACACAACCACACTCACCAACAACACAACATACACTCTCTGAGGGCACTGTGGGAAAGCCCGGTTCAGGCCATGACCTTCCTCAGAAGCTCGGGGCTGCTCAGCCAGATAGCTTGAGGAACTTCAACAACTACTGTCACTTCCCAAGTTAACGTTTTTCCATTCTTTGGTTTATGTGGTCTCTGAAATTTTAGTTGAGGTGCAAAGCACTCTGCCATTTAAGAAATTGCCTAGATGCTCCTTTCTCTCAGAGTCCTTGGTTACTGATTACATTTCTTTCTGTTCTCTACACAACTCATACATTCATGGAATAATCATATACACCAGCTGTATCTCATAGTGCATTACACAATACTTTACAAAGTCCGATTTTAGGTAGGTAAATCGGCCTCCCCAGAGCTGGGAAGGAGCAACCCCTTTGTGTGGTAGTGAACCTTGAAATAAAAAATTAAACTTGTTGTGGCTTCTGCTGTGGCCAGTCCCCTGATGAGGGCACTCCTGGGAGAAAGTGGCAGCAGTACAGTACTAAGGATGGATTGATGTGCAGTATCATACTCTTATACCACATTTTAGAGAGGAAGAAGAATTGCACTTTTAAGTACAAAATTAATTTTTTCTGTGCACATTTTTCTAATAGATGTACAGTCGCCGTCAGATGTTGTGTTCTGATTCCCTGACATGATGAATCGCAACCAGATGAGTTCGATGGTATGAACAATGGTGCACCTTGCACCTCTCTCCACACAACATACCGTTGTTCAAACCTTCCAACTTCGCCTGGTTATGAATCATCGTTCCAGGGGATCGGGACACAATTTCTGACCACGAGTGTATTTATGTCAGGCATTTGATATTGGACTCGATGTAAGATTATCCTAAATTTTTCCTTTGCATAAATTGAATTTAGGTAGTGAAGGTAGTGAACTAAGTGCAAAACTTGTGTGAAAGTCATGGGTTGAATAATTTTCATAAATGTTATTATTGGTGTAAGTTTCAGTGACAGTGAATTTGATAGATCAGCTTACACAGTTAATCCCTCAGCTTAATAGCAGCTCAGTTTGACATTGAATATGAAGGGGTGATAGGTGTTTGATGAAGTGGAGGCCAGTGATTCCTTCGCCCTGTTCCAAGAAAGAAACATGCTCAGAGTTGTATAAATGGACTATTAAATGGAAAAGGTTGAAGAAATCAGTAACCTCCAACTCGGCAACCTCATTACACTCTCTTAATGGGCTTCAGCTTGCCAGGTTTGGGATGCAGGTAGCATTCATGATTCCTTATTGACCATTATGATAATACAGTACCTTTTCCTTAACCCCCTCTCTACTGGGACTAATGGCTGATGCAGTGTTAGTGTCTTCAACTCACACTAATAGGCCATTTTTCTTTTTACTTGGCGAAAGTGTACCGGTTCCTTCATTAAATTTCCTGACTTCTTTAGGTAATGTAACACCATCCAAAACCAACAACATAAAAAATTCACATAGATACTTTTTTGCAAGTTATGAACACTTGAATGTACACAAAATGTGTATCTAGAATTGTATTGCATAACTTAGAGGGGAATCGCTGCATTTTTGCTAGGATATGAAATGAAAAACACTATAGTAGGCCCAGATTTCCTGCTGCCTCATTATGGACTACAGTACTGTACATGGTTGACCTATGTGGCCTAGCTAACTTGGTTGGAATTAATTTCCATCTCCCTACTCCCATTCGAGTCAGGTATTTCAGGCAGATTATTAAAAGTCCACAGCCAGTTGTGCTGTATACCTTACACATGTTAGGCTGCTTTGTGAATGACTACCTTTGAGTGGTAAGTTTCAGCCAATCACAGTTACCATTTACAATGTCAGTTGTGGACATTAATTTTGCCATCAGTTAAAGAGTAGGAATGTACTGTATTGTCCTGTAGTTGGCAGTCCATGCTTTTTACAGGGAAGTGACCCTGACCATGCATTGTAGATGTAAATATGTAAATAAGTAGGTTAAAGTTCTTTTGGTAAATTGGAGGCTATGGTTTCTCCAGGCTTTGCTTGGAAACAAACTACGTTTCCTCAATTTAGGTAGTCTGTTTTGTGACACAGTTTGGAGGAGTCAGCACCCTCCTGTTTGCCATTAGCATCTTGCCTCCTATAAAGGGTCAAGTTTGTAAGGAAGATAATTAATAAGGGTATAATGTGGCATGTTGATGCTTCTGATCATTCCCAAGGTCTAGATGCAACCAACCATGAGTTTGGGTGGCTTGTTTTGGAGTACAGTTTGGAGGAATCAGCTGCCTCCAGTTTATATTGACAGCTCAAGCTTCCATTCAGCCACAAATTTAGGTGGTGTGTTTTGTGGCACCGCTGTTGAAAAATCTTAAGCCACTGAATCACCAGCTGACAAAATCGTTACCTCCATAATAATTATCCTCAAATGTTCTTGTCGGTAGTCTATATTGTAGAACATTATGGAGGTTTCAGGTATCTTCAGTGTGTCCACCAACATCTTGTTTTTCTTATTAAATTTGCACTCCTAATGTTCTTTTGGGGGGCCTGATTTGTGGCACAGCTTGGAGGAAGTATTTACCTCCTGGTGAGTGACCAACAACATCTCAACCACTCAATATTGATTCACCTGATGCTCTTTGCAGTGGATTTCCTTAGGGATGTTCCGCTGCGACTACTTCTACAGTGTGACTTCTCAGGTTGCCCAACAGGTTGAGGTAAACACAGTCGCTGCGAGTTTTGCCGGCCTCGCCACAAGAATTACAATTTTGCATAGGTAGGAGAGTTGTGCGTCATGTGTACGTGCCAAGAGATGTGTCTGAGTTTAGTGAATATAATGCCTGCATTTGGTTTACTATTACTCAGTTACTTTGTGTGTGTATTGCTCAGTGAATCATACAGTCAGTGTAAATTGGTCCCTGTAAAGTAGAATACATAAATAATCAAAGATATTGATAACCATTTACAAACGAGCCTTTGTTAGTGATTTTGATTAAATCCTAAGAAAGAGACATGAGTTATGAAGTGCAGTAAGAATATTTTAGTTAAATCATTAAGCATATAACAGTAAGAAGGTACTATTATGAACATCATAATAAGTAATAAAAGTTGTGAAAATGTCGATTATGGAACGAAAAATGCAGTACATCATCATGCAAATTTGTTGGCTAAACATTTTACCATACAAACTTATAAATATTTTAGTTCCCAAAGAATACAGTATATCAGGATTAGTGTGACAGCGTAGTGTAGGTTTAACGTCAAACGAGTAATTAACTTGCCAATTTAACAAGCCATTACAGTATTATTCATTTTTATCTTTAGCTGATGGTAAATTTTTTCAGCTTTATCAATGGGTTGTGTGTAATTGACTGAATCTTGCCTCCTAATCCTTAAATGACAAGCTTCAGTCAGTCGCTGTTACCTTTTATGATTTTGACTAGGGAAACTTTATGTCAGCTAGAGAAAAAACATACTTGACTGTAGTTTGACATACAGTATTGTAAGTTTGAGAGAGTTTTCCAATTCAACTCTTTCCATCTTTGTCAAATGTTGCATTTTATTAAGTTGTAATGTACAGATAAAATCCTTAATTTCTAGCCCACCCCATGAATGAGTTCTTCATTGTCTCAATTTTCATTATAATGAATCATTCATATCTTTCTTCACTCAAATGCAGATTTAATTGTGCATTGCTAGAAAAAATAAGATCTCGTAATTAGTTATTTTGTTGGAAATTCCAGCTTTTTGAGGATTGTTAATAGAATTCAATTCTGTCTAGAACCAGTAAATTTAATTGTATTAAGGATAAAACTAACCAGTGAAAAGAGGCAGTGTTAAATTATTTCATCACCCCTGAAACATGTGCTTAAGCTTAAGTTCCAGAGGATGACAAGGGAGAGAGATGGGAATATCCTGGCTTCTTCTCATAAAACAATGTGGTCATCAACCTGTGGATCATACGTCAAACTTTTTTCCAGGAAATAGATTTGATTTCCAGTGTTTATTTCAATTCACTCTTGGGTGGGATAGAAACTATGGGTTGCAAGTACAGAATATACAGTAGTGTAAGAATATACCAAAAGCCAAGAATGACTGTAACATCAAATCAATGATAATTAAATCCCATATTAAACTTTCCTTCCCCTTCAAGATATGCCTGGCAAAATATCAACCCCTTACCACCCTGCTAGAATTATGGTCAGTGTGGCAACAATGTCAGTTTGAAACAGTTTTTAAGTTTTGTTCATACAGTACACAGTTTGATGAGATTTTAGCACTGATAACTCAGCAAGTCTTATTATTTGATTTAGGACCAATATACAGTATACACACCTACTTGCACATTAATGTAACTTAGCTTATACCTTGTAGCAGGATGGACCATACAGAGATCAAAATGATATGCCTAGATAAAACATTAATGAGGCTTGGATAACACATCGCTCAATGAAAGTAAAATGAGTGAAAAGTCAAACTTCACTCTTGACAAGTGTCAGTTGTGTGGCTTCTTTTATAACGTACAGGTACTGTACCGTGTTGTTCTTTATAGCACATTTGGTGACATTGTCATAGTAAGATATATTAGAAAAAGGGCTTAGATCAAGGCTGTCACGGACTCTGTATTCTATTTTAATTCCCAAATTTGAACCGTCAGTATTTCATACATCCATAGTATTAATGCCCCATTTCTTCCTGGAAGCACCCTTATTGTGGGAAAAGTAAAGGAACAAAGAATAAGCTTTTATGAAATGTAGGGCTGCAACTTCCCTGCGAAGTGGTCACTCTTCCTACATACCCCAGGGAAACTGGCTATCCATTCTCCCAAGGGATTTTGTGCAATGTACTTAGATGTGAAGACAGGTATTCTTGACTTAAGATAGTGCAGGTACAGTATTATATTAGATTGTTTCCATAAATGATGCGATGTCCTAAAAGTAGGTGAGGGAGAAAGTGAAACCAGTAGGACCAGAATATGGTGTACTTATCAATTACAATTGCACGTTATTCTTTCCATGTGTCTGCTTCCTCCTATACCAAGATGGTTAAGATTTCAACAATATTTGTCAGATTCCCACTGCAGGCTGAATCCTAAGTTATATCCAGTGTCACAACAATAAGTGAATTTGCTTGGCTTGTGGAGGAGTATCAGTTTATTCCTCACACCCTCATTATGGCTTTTGTGGGAAGTTGGGACTAGCTTATTCTCTATAGTCATGTACTTGTGATGAAAACCAAAACAATACAATACTGCATCACAAGGCACATTATTACACTGACTTCTGGTGACATCAGACCTAACTTGGTTACTGTTTGTGATAATTATCTGGAAGGGGAACCAACGCTTACACTCAAGATATTTTTGTCCAGGTCATTCTTGGTATTTGGCAAGTTATTCCACTGTAGCTACAACTCGGTTACCGGTATTCTAAGTGATAAAGCTTTTCTTTGTGTGATTGATTTAATCTCTCAGCCACATGCTTTAAAAACTGTGGATCTTTTTCACTTTCATGTTGCTATTCAGATGCATGTTGTAAATTGCACTACAGTACACTTGGAGTGGTGGTACAGTTACCATGGTTTTCCCTAAGCATTTTTGTTAACAGTCTGGTATCCCAAACTTTACAATAAATTCAATATATCTATAGGTCTGATGCCTTCTGCCCTCAAGGAATTGTCCTCTTGGGGTGGCCCTAGCAAAAGTTTTCACCTCTCCCTGTTCCAACACTTCCTTTTTATTCTTTCACTTGTGGTGATATAGGCAGTACTTTAAGTGTTTTTGGTGCCCCTTCAGCCCCAGCCACTCCCTTTCAATTCTTCAACTATCCCTCCTTTCTTTCTGTTGCCTTTATGCTTGTTGTCCACCTCTGTATTACCTTCTCCCTCATCCTGCACTATCTTCCAGGCCTTGGGTGGTCTTCTTTCATCCTAATATCAATTATTCTTACAGACTCAAGCCCTCCTCTTCCATTCATGTTTCTCTCATTCATGATACCCCTTCTAACTGGTGATCTCCCTCGCACACCAGGTCCCAAAATCTCACTCCCTACACCTTTTTCGTAACCCCTCCCCATCCTGAATTCTCTCCCTAGTTCACACATCCTCATTATATAATACACACTTCATCCTCTTAATCACTACATTCGGCACCCATATTCAAATCACAACTCTCATATAATTCTCATTGCTTTTCCTACCTTACCTCGCCAAGCCACATGCTCCTCTCAAGTAGCTCATATCCAAAGATCCTACTGTATTCTAGATTGTTGTACCCTATTCCATGTTCATGTCCCCAACAGAGAAGTCAGTGTCAGCATAACTATACACTTTCTCAGTCTCCTTTTCACTGTCATACTCACACTTCTCTTCAGTGCTCCAATATGTACACAATACTGTTCCAAGATATTACACTCCTTTACTTCCTCCATCCTCTCACCTAAAACAATCTCACACCCAGTCCCTATTGGCACTCTTGCCCTGTTGGGTGTGACAAAGTCAATCACTTCAGCTACTGGTCTCTCAGCCACCAACACTACCCTTACATATCATCTGATTATTAGCTCTGTCACAGATGCTGCACTTCAGAAACTTCATTGGTTATAATACTAACACTACCATTTTTCTGATGGAAGGTAAGCACAGTGATGGCAGTGAAGCCAGTCTCAGATCATAATACAGTATAAAGTGTTGCCTTGTGGAGAGATTTAAGTGTACAGTACTTTTTATGCAGTGAGTATTTAAATTCAGTGGTTACGGATGCCAGATGGTTCAAGTGTTTAGACAATAATAAGTGTGACTGTATACCAAACAACTTTCCCCATATAATCCTTATGGGAGAAGTTACCTGATAATTTATGTACTGTGCCACCATTACTGTAGTGTGACTTGCAGTTTGCATCAGTTAACACCAAGCTGCTGTAAGAGTGTGTTGCATCAATTGTGGCTTGCATTTTTATTTTCCTTAGTGCAGATGTCATTTCTTTATCCCACTGGCTAGAGCATAATAGAAGCTATTGATTGAAGCTGAAACAGGCAAGTAAACATAAAGTTCGGATAGGGTAGGAAAGATGCAATACTGTGTGATGTGAATTGTACCTGTCTCTTGCCGCTCGGGACTCCAGTAAGATGTCAACTGCATACTGACAGACTTCATATAAGCTGTCTGTTGGGCAAGTGGTGATGCTAGGCTCCTTAAAAAATTTTTATTGTATGATCTTGTGGATCTGCTTTGGACTCAGCTTTGTGTTTCAGTCACCATCACCAATGCTTCATTCATTTGGTTTCAAGGTTTTGAAGTGATGCTTATTGTGTTTATAAGTCTGTTCCTTTCATGGTAATTGCTTCAGATACATAAGTCAACTGTTTAGAAAAATGAGCCCCCGAGTCTATTGTTATCAGTGCTGACTAAATGGCATACAAGTGTCCTGTGCTTAACTCCTTTGTTTCGTTTGCTGAGGAACTTGGTTTTGATCCCGAGTGGAATGACATGTGATTGGGTAGTTCTATAAAATGATAGTGCATCACTGTTAATAAGGGACTCATTTTAGCCTGAACACTTAAGGGGTGAAACACCACTCGAAGATTCGTTCGTGGTTTTATGGTGGATTCCTTTGAAGCCACATTCATGGCTTTCATTGTTTATCAGCTAATATTTTGTTCTATTTAATATTTTAATAACCTTTAGTTCATATCATTGTTAGTAAAATTCATACAACAAAATCCTAAAACAGGCAAAATTTAGCTTTGGAGAATAATGATTAACACCGGTCTAAAGCATAATACTATAATATTTTTAACCATGGTTTCAACTTCCCTCTATTGCCAGGGGAGGTAAAGAAAATGTAGAGTGCTTGAAAGTGTTTACACGGTGAGAAGTACTGTATGTCATTAAAAGGAGTTAAATACCTGTACTCTTTCACTCAAGTTGGTAGCTGTGTATGTGGATGAGTTTCCTAAGAGGAATAGAATTTATATTGTATATGGTTGAGAGAATTAATGAATACTATTATTTTGAAATGAAGGATACTGTACCTCGTGAGCCATGATTATACCTTTCATTCATATGTTTAAATTATTATGCTCAGGAATTGTGCAGAAAAGTATTTACTCTAAAGTACTGTACACTGTAAGCACAGGATATATTTTCTGGTTTTATTTAACACTTTTTATTTTTCTATAATACTCAGGCCACCAACTTTTTCTTCTGTTCTAATTTTTGGTATGTGTTTATATTTTTATATGAAGATTTTTTTTTATACATATAATAGGTTAAATTAAAGTACTGTATAGTTATTAACATTCTCTCAATTTTTCATTACAGTGTAATATATATCCAGATCAATTATATGTATGATCTTTGATGTGCTGTACTGTGCAAGTACTGTACAAGCTTTCTAAACATTTGCAATGTACATAATTTGCAATGCTTTCTACCTCTAACCTATTCATTCTCTTTTAAGTATATAATTACCACATGCTTATTAAGGAAAATTAGAAGTGAACATATTGTATGCCTGATGTGCATTATGTTTGAGCACTGGTTCATATTCAAGAACAGGGTCATGGTAACCCAAAGCTTTAGGACAGGTAGTTCGAGTGATCTGTGTCCAGTACTACTGGATATCCAGCACTATGTGGAATATAGCAGACTATATTTTACAGACTATGATAGAAAAAAGAGTGCAGTTTTGTATATGGTATTTTCAAAGGAGTACTTTCAGTAACTGATAACCAAATATTTTACTTTTGGTCTGTGTTAATGGTCAGCGTTCCTTAGTGATGTTGTTGAATAGTAAACAAATTTAGACCTGTCACACTATTCAACAACTGATACAGTCCTTGGAAAGTGTATAATTCTGTACTGTATGAAATTTATCTCTACGTTTAGAGCAGCCAGTCCCTTCACATCTAGGAAGTAGGACAGGGATTTTGGAACTGTCACATTTTTTTGTGTACTAGATTTGAGAGAATGACTTATGTTATTTACTAATTTGTGTAAAGCAGGGTTTTAGAGCTTTGTAGTATGAGTTTGTAAAGCATAATCAAGTTGTGTACAGGTACTGTACTTAAGAGTTTTTGAACTCCTCCATGCCACTTTCTGACATAGTGTGTCCTTATCACAGGTGCACTATTATTATATTCTTTATGACTGAGTGCATGTTTATCCAAACAAAATACCTTTCTATTGTTCTGTCTATCTATTGCTCTAATGCTGTGTTTCCACTGGGAACAATTGCCAAGGGGGTAGCCACAGCAGAATTGTCTTTGGTCCTTCATGTTCTGATACTTCCTCCTTGCTTGGTCAAGCCCTCCTCTTTCACTCACAGTCCTTTCCCTCATGTACTCTTCAACCTTGTTCTCCCATCTGACCGGTGGTCTGCTTCTTGCACCAGGTACCTCAACTTGACTCCCATATACCTTTGTGATCTCCCCATCTTGCATTTTCTCCATATATCCGAACCACATTAGTGTATTATATTTCACTCTCTCATTCATCCCACATTCAATGCCAATAGGGGAGCACACACTTAAGGGCATGTTGCCATATGCTGGTCATAATTTTATCTGTCACTCATAAATTTTTGGGAACAGGTGAGTATTTCCTGTTTCATACATTGATTTTACTTAGATAACTACTCTTTTGGTTTATGGCCTTTCATTGTGATATATAAAAAATATATTTGTGTGATTTCACACAAGATATACCAAATAACTATATCTATACTGTATCTTTAAAAGGGAGGCGTCTGTCTGTGTGTGTGTTTGTCTGTCTGCATTTTTCTCCCAGACCAAAAGAAATAGACTATACAAACCATATATATTCTGAAAGGGCATGACCCAGGGAAGGTTTTAAGTACATAAAAACTTCACATTTCAAAGATTACAATACCCGCTGAAGCTTTCGTTTGGAATGAAGAGGCATCTGTCTGTGTGCATTTTTCTCCCAAACCAAAAGAAATAGACCAATCAAACCATATATTTTCTGAAAAGGCATGACCCAGGGAAGGTTTTAGGTACAGTACATAAAAACTTCACATTTTGAAGATTACAATACCCTCTAAAGCTTTCATTTGGAATGACTATTAATAAGAGCCAAGATAAAACCATGACTTATATAGGGCTTGATCTCTCTGAAAATCCAGCCTTCACACATGGGCAGCTCTTTGTTGCACTTTCACATGTTGGAAATGCAGAGAACATCTATATATTGACTCCAAACCAAAAGACAAAAGATTTTGTGTACACTGAAGTTTTGCAATGACAGTTTGACCACAACACAGAAAATTTTATGTTTTATACAGGTTTTTTCAGTACGTCCTGTACCCGCCACACTACGACATCAGCTTACAAACCCAAATTTAAGAAAAGAAAGAAAATGCTGTGGTATACAAAAGCAAAAAAAAAATTGAAAATAGATTGTTGTTACTCCTGGCACTGTACCTAATCACTTCAAGTTTGGTTGGACCAGCGAAGCGGGCCGGGTACAGCTAGTTTTTTCATATACAGTACCGTATTGTACTGTATGAGTTAAGTAACTCCATACAGTTGAGTTCATTTTGGGGAATTTTATGAACTGTATGGATAAAATAGACTGCAATGATTAACAATTATGTGTAGGATGATGCATAAATTGAATAGGGCAATGCTGTAAAGCCACAATTTTTCATTGATAAGCATTAGAAAATGTACCGTACATAGATACCGAACATCGAAAATCTATGAAAAAATATAGATTATTTGGTATATCTAGTGTGAAATTACACAAATGTGTATTATTTTAAACATCACAATGAAAAATTATGAACCAAAATAGTAGATATCTCAAGAAAATTAATGTATGAAATATAAACGAGTCACCCGTTGCCCTTGATAAAATTTTGACCAGCATATGGCAACATGCCTTAAAGTATGTGCTTCCCTATTGCCTTCTCTCACGCAGACAACATTTTTTATACACATTCCCATTACTTTCTCATCCCACATGCTCCTCTCTAGTACTGTAGCTCATTGCCACCACACCAATTTGTGCCCTACTGCTCTCTTTCAAATTACCCCTTCCATTCTGTCATGTTTACATAGCATTATTCCCAAGTACAGTATTTAAGTTTGTTGGAATGGAGTGCAAGTGTTGCAATTTCTTGAGACACCTCTACCCTGGCTAAATGAAAATAACATCTCTGTTGAAGTGTGTTGTCATGTCATTACACATAAATCAGTATTATCTGCACTGTTTATTTCAAGGAATAGTATGATGCTGAAGATGAACTGAAACTTTGTTATATCATTATCATGTACAATTGTGGCCAATAGTCCTTGACCAGGCAGTAACGGATAGCCGTGACCAGCACAGGAGCGTCTGAAAACTCAATACATTTATACCCATACTATCATCAGGCAGTTAACTGAAGCTATGAGTCCACATTTTCACAATTCAAAACGGCTGGCCGCGCCTTTCCAACACAGACTGGTCAAGGATTTTCTGCCATGACTGTACTGCACTTGTATGTAAGCATGAGGTGTATGGTGGGAGAACAACCTAAATGTCTGCAAAAATCTGGGCAGAAAAGGAAGTCCTGTATAAAATGTCAAAGAAAGTTTGTGTCCGTTCCAGAGGGACTGAGAATCTGGATCTTAAAGAAGTCTAGTCTGTGCAGTTTTTTTATGAAAGTGAAATGGGAAACAGGTTACTTTCTTTGGTAAACTTAGTTCCTGTAATTTACTTGATGGCGGTAATGTACAGTCGGCGGTAAAAGTCCTGTCGCCTCACTCATCACTTCTTGAAGGATAACATAAAGGATATAGTTGAAGAAACACATTCACCATAATAAATTATAATATCCTGGGGGTTAATAAGTAAAAAATGTATGTACAGGTATATGGTTCTTCAGTGTATGAGCCTGTGATTCTTAAAAATATTTCCATATTAAACTTCATGACTTGGCAGGTGTAGCAACAGGACTTTTGCAGCCAACTATACATAGCTTATATCAGTAGATTGCAGGGGATTGAGTGATGTATAACTCCTAATGACTTTGTAGCAAGCTTTGACTAACTGTGATTGCCATTTACATTAATGACGAGATAAATATTGTCAGAGACAGAAAAGTGTAATGTACTTTAAGTATAGTAATGCATTGATCATACCTCGGACTCTTACTGTGCCACAAGGCGGACCGAAGCTTTGATAGCAAATTTACCTCGTACAGTATTCCCTTTTTTCCAAATAATTCTTGGTGCTGTTCATCGTTCAACCTTTCAGTATTAGTGATATTGACAAACAGGGTTAATGGAAGTTGACATTTGATAGCTTGCTAAGAGGATGCTTTTGTTGAGGTTTGGCAGCAGCTGCTGCTAATGTGTAGGAAATGGCTTTATGCTCTTAAAAACAATATTTCATAGAAGTACATGTAATAATGGTCACTTATCGGAGTCAAAACCTATACTGTAGCTGCAACTCAACATCTCATAATATGTGCTCTGATGCTTGTCATAGCAATAACTCTTCTTGATGAAGCACTGATACAGTACTGGAGTATACTGTGAAAAAGTTCACACCAGGCCAATTTAAGCCATGGACAAGGGAGTGCTGTGGATGTTTTGGTAGGAATGCGGACATATACAATACCTGTATATCTAAATCATTTTTATTCATCTGTAATTAACACACTGATAGCATTAGGAGGACATAGGCCTACATATTAAATTCCATATGCCATATATTCAAAAGGTCACTCTCAACAGTAGTACTACAAATCTACAGGTGTGTTATTAACTACTTTATTTAATTTATTTACCGATTTAAAAAGTGTTCACAGTTTAACTCTACCTCCTCTGTTTTAATTTTTTTTGCTAGTACTGTATATTTTCTACTATGGAAGTACAGTAATGATAACTGGTGGTATGGTAGCTCCTTTGGACATTATACAACATCATTGTGTCTGTCATGGGCATTGCCTTTAGGCCATCCCCATACCTTTCTTGCACATGGCCATTAGAAATGTGGTTAACTGTACTGTACATTTTGAAACATTACAGTAATACAGTTATATTGGAAATGGAGTGTGATGAGGTTGGTAAATATGAGGCCACTAATTCCTGCAAACAATGCCAAGAAATTGGCTTATCCCGTTATCCCCTTTAACATGGTAATTCTGTATTGTTGTGGAACTATGTGTCTGCACATGTACTGGCAACTCAGTTTGTTGTAACAATGGAAAAAGTCTGTATTACAAATATTTTGAATTTGTATAGAAAAGTCCCTCAATTCATATAATGTTAATATATGATACTGCATAAAAATCACTCAAGGGAGTTGTTAGTCACCTTTGGCCTCCAAATACCTCATCCCTGTGATGAGTAACATTGTTTAGGGCTAATACTATAGTCATTTCGCTTAGCCACAGTATTAAACTGTGCAAATACATTGTTCCCTGACTGCAGTTGCCTTACAAGTAAGTGGTACAGTATGTCCTGGTATTATGTTTTGACCCATTGTGTTTAATTTGCATCTTCCTACTGGCATATTGGAGCCTACTGATTCTTTCAAAACTGTGCCACTTACATCAAACCATGTATATATCTCATGGCAAAGTTTAGAGGAAAAGAGGAGACTCCTGTTCACCAGAGGCATCATGCCCCTCTTAAACCAAAAGTGTAAATTCCTTGCTAGCTAGGTAAAATAAAAGTAAAGCACTTACTGTACTGGCTCACCTTGGTTGAAGAGGCATGAGGCAAATATTACACTGGTCTGACTTTGGTAAAGGGACATAGGTACAAGGCATGATTCATACTACAGTAGTATTGTGTATGGGCCTGTTGCAGTTGTGTGTTCATGAGCAAATATGTGCATTATTATAACTATTTGCAAGCATGACAGTTTAAGAATTATTTCAACTTCACTAATTATTGTGCAGGGATTGACTGCTACGTGGACCAGGCAAACAAACTAATCCTACCTAACCAGCTTGAACCGAGTTAACCTATTGCTTTTGAGCCATGAAGTCATGGATAATAAC
>JAWQEG010004866.1:60000-77914 GCA_033782935.1 Petrolisthes cinctipes
ATTGTCCTGTAAATTTATGTTGGAATTATAAATTATTTGTTCCTGTGTATTGAAGTGGCTCAGTACTGTAGTAAAAAATGTTGATGCAAAATTTTGAATTATATCATAGATAAATAATAAGTACTGCATAAACATACAATACATATATACGGTATACATATACAGTAATGCATTGGAGACTGAAATATATAATTACATTGATGAATGTATTATTCTTGCAGTGACGGTGATGAGATCGCAGTGGTGTACTTCCGAGCTGGGTACGAGCCTGGCCAGTACCACAGCGAGGCCGAGTGGGACGCCCGTCTCACCATAGAGAGATCTTGTGCCATCAAGAGTCCCAGCATACACTACCACCTCGCAGGCACTAAAAAAGTTGGTTTTGGTATTGAGGCTGCAAATTCCATTATTTTCAGGAAATAGACAAGGAACCCTTCAAGGAGATTAGATGTTTATAAGAAGTGGGTTTGTTTGTTTATTACTGTAGTGTGTTTGCTCAGACTATAGGGCCATAGACAAGAACATATCGTTGGGCCCCGATGCCTGGGGTACGACGGCCATATAAGATGTATGGGCTTCATACCCCGAGCATCGGACATCGGGACCCAACGATAAGTTCTTGTCTACGTCCCTTAATCCAAGGAACCCTTCCGCAGCACATAGTGTGTCAATGTTACTCCTTGCCTGTTGCTGGAAGCTGCTCTCACTGAAGTAAGTGTGGGAGATATGTTGGTAACAGAAAATTTCTAGTATGTATTTTGGGTAAAAGGTTTGTGTGCAATTTTGGGCATCCTCATGATTGGTTATAAAATGTTGATGCACACTTTGCATAGGCCATTCTGACGCTACAGAAAAAAATAATAAAGTGGACAGTGAACTCGATTATTTATTTAGGGTACTATAATAGTAGGGAAGTGGCGTACCCTTCGCCCAACATTCTTGTGATGGTGCAGTCAGCCTCTTATCCCCTACGATAATACAGGGGGGAGTGAGGGTTGGGGACCCCGCTCTCTAACAAGGACGTCACCAAAGGCTCCAATAGCCTTGGAGCTGGACTCTTTGCCCGTTGGGCATCCTGCACTGGTGCTAGAAGAAAGAGAAATGAGTTTTTTATGATGATGACTATAATAGTTTCTTGATCAACTATACTTTGAGGAAATGAAGTACTGTAGTAGGAATTCATTGAGCTCATACATGACCTTGTAAATGTTTTGTCCAGGTGCAGCAGGAGATAGCTCGGCCGGGTGTGCTCAAGAGGTTCCTCACAGAGTCTGAGGCAGAGCAGGTTGGTCAGCTCTTCACTGGCCTCTACACTCTTGACCGGGTGAGATATTGTACAACACAACGTTATGGGGTTGATGAACTGGTGGTTGATTATTCATTCAAGCTGCTACAAATTTAATGTTATGACTTCTTTTTTTATCTCATTATGATATACTATTTGTCTATAGCTCGATGCCTTGCTCCCTCTGGGAACTTCACCCAAGGGGATGGACATGACAGACAAGCCCCTTGTTTTCCCTGTTTCCATACTCCTTCCTCTCAGTCAATCTCATAGGGGGGTATTGCCTGTAGTGATGTGGGCAATACTTTAAGGGTTTTGGCACCAGCCAACTCCCATTCATTTCTCCAGCTGTTCCTTTTTTTTTCTATTTCCATCCTGCTTGCTGTCTCACCTCTCTATCACCACCTCCTGGCGCTATGTGACATTGCTGTTGCGGCGCCTAATAACAATCAAATCATTAATCCTTTCAGTCAAGGCCTCCCCTTTCACTTTCTTTTCCTCATATACTCTTACACCCTGTTCACTCATCTAACTGGTGGTCTCCCTCCCATACCAGGCCCCTTATTTTAACTTGTGTACACCTTTGAAAATGCATCTTGCTTTTTCTCCATGTATCCAAACATCCTCACAGTGACGGCTCACGCTCAGAATCAATCATCTTCACACCAAAACCACATACACATTCTCATTGCTATCCTTATTCCACTTCACCAAGCCACATGTTCCTCGTAAGTAACTCATTTCCACTGTACCTATTCTTGACTGTTGCATCCTCTCCCATGTCCATGTCTCTGAAGCATATATTAGTGATGGCAGGACTATACCATTTCTCAGCCCTGTTTCTCCTTATGATTTTTTCCAGCAATCCTATGACTTTTCTATCCCATACTGCATTCTTCTAACCTCCCTGACCGAACTCATATCCAGTCTCGTTTGACACTTCAACCCTGTAGGGTGTTGCAAAGTCAATCAGTTAAGGTTTTTATATACAGGTATGGTACTTCATTGATGTACAGGATTGTGTATTATCTTTGTATGATATTGCACTATCTATGCTTTCTGTATATTTAATTATCTGTGTTGTGTGATCAGAGTGCTGAGGGAGACAAAGCAGTCCAGATGGCCATGGAGAACCCTGACCACTTTGTTCTCAAACCACAAAGGGAAGGTGGTGGCAACAATATCTATGGTTCTGAAATCAAAGAGGTAATCACTCAATGTTCTCTTTAAATTGGTGGGGAAAATATACTCAGTGAGTCAGGAAAGTGTGTTTAGAAGTACTCTTTTAATCAACCCTGGGACAGGTGGAGTTTTTCTGTGACTTTTAAATCATCTTCCTGTTTCTCTCCCAGACCTTACTGGTTGGTCAATAGGGCATACAATCATAATACTTGCTCCACCAAAGCTGCTTGCTGGTGGTGTCTTGTATTTCATCAGCAAGTAATGGAAACTAACATGAGCTTGCATAAATGCCTCAAAAAAAAAAAAAAAAAAAAAAAAAAAAAAAAAAAAAAAAAAAAAAAAAAAAAAAACACTTTTCATGACGACAGTATTTTTCCATGCCCCTTGTGACCCGGTAGCAAAGCGTCACACATTTTTTTCTGATTTGTAAATCTTAAATAGTCATTCAATGCATTTTACAATGCATTAATTTTATGCACTTATTTATTTATTCAGTTTCCTCTTGGAATGTTAGAGCATTTGAAAGAAGGAATCTTAATACTTATTATTGACAATCAATGGGTATGGTATCTCCATAGGTGCTAGAGCGTCTGAAGGACTCCCAGGAAAGAGAAGCTTACATTCTGATGGATCGAATCCGTCCTCCTGTACAGCAGAACTACTTGATACGGCCCCACCTGCCTGTGACTCTTGCTGAGGTTGTCTCTGAGCTTGGTATCTTTGGAGCTGTACTTGGGTAAGAAAGAGGGAGGGGAATTAGATTATGTTCGCAAATTGGAGGCTGCTACATCACGTAAGGAAATGTACTATTGTGAACAATAATTTCTTTCCACATAGGGGTTACTTTAGTAAACATTTGACTACTTTTCTCTAACAGTGAACTGCATATTTTTCTTATATATTAATCAGGAAGCAGCCTCTAACTTCCATTAAAGTGTCAACCCACAAATTAAAGCAATAACATCATAAGAGTACATGAAAATAAAGGTGAGATAACTGTAGGAGTCACTCTTGAGTGGAATGAAATTTTTGTCCACAATAGTACATGAAGTTTGTTTCCGGGCACAGTTTGGAGGAATTACTAGCCTCCATTTTGTTGACTAAATTATATGAGTGGTTAGCATAGTGTTTTGTCAACTGGGGATCTCCTTTACTGGCCGTGAGATTGTGTCCTGAAATTTTGTTGCATGCCAAGGAGGAACTGCCTCTGTGGCCACCTTATTATCTTTTTTTACAAGGATTTGCAGTGTAATGAAAAAAGTGGTCTGATTTGCCTATGAAAAGTTCTACAGAACTTGCTGCGTTGAGAGGAGCATGTGTAGTTTCTAGGTGGGATGGAGAGAGTAATGAGAGTGTGTATGAGAGATGTGTGTGAGTGAGAAGGCAATTGATATTGAGTGTGGAGTGGTTGAAAGAGTGAAGCATAATACACTGAGGTGGTTTGGACATGTAGAGAGAATGCAAGGTGAGGAGTTTGTAAAGAAGCTGTATGGATGTGAAAGTTGTGGGACCTGGTGTGAGAGGCAGACCTCCGGTTAGATGGCAGAACAGAGTGGAAGAGTGTGAAAAGGAGAGAAATGTGAGGGGCAGAGTAGGGCTTGACCAAGTAAGGAGGGAGTGTTGGAACAGGGAAAACTGGAGAGACTTCTGCCGTGGCCATCCCCTTGGGGGGAGTTCCCGGAGGGAACGAGGCATCAGAGCTATAGATAGATAGCCGCGTTGGATGCTGCTGGGGGAGAAGTCATAACCAGAGCGGGTCAATGGAAGGAAGAAGGTCTCGTGGTGCAGTCAGGGTCGAAAGTCCTGGATCAGGTAAATGAAAGCATGTCACTTGAATGAATCCTTTAAACCAGAATTACAGGAACCATCAGCTATAGTTGCATATCAATTTTCGAGACCATTTCATTCAAAGGTGATGCAGGACTTTTGACCATGACTGAACCTCAAGAGGGTCTACCAGGTTGAATCCATATAGAGACCACAGGGAGGAAGCATATGGTGCTGTGGGGCAGATGAATATGTACACAGAGAGGAGCCAAAGGACAGTAGCCTATGATAATGCTCACAGGAAGCAAAGCAAGTTGAGGAGTCACAGTCTGTCACTCTCCTCTTCGGGTTTGAGGGGGATAAATGAGTTAGGATGCCTCTCCCCACTTGTCAACAGTTAACTACAGTCTGTCAGTCAAGTGGAGGTGAGAGTGTGCAACAAGATCTACCCTCTGTTGCCTCAGAATCACCTGTACTACTATCTGTACTGGAATAAACATGAAAACAACAGTTACTAATCTGCAAGCATGTTCCCTCTTCCTTATTCTGATGGGTGCCAATTCAAGGGTATCCATAGCCTCCTCTTAACCAAAATGTTATCGCTGTAATTATACCATTACATCCCATGCCTAGATCAATAGGAGGGGTTGGTGTCAGGAAGGGTGCCCTACCATAAACCCATATGCCAAATTTGCAGATCATAACTTGTATATTCATACCAGGTTGGCCAAGGTCTAGAGGATATAGATATTGATGATTCCCTGTAGCAACACATAAAGGAAGCAGCCTAAAGAATAAAAATTGGACCTTTAAAACCTAGTTTTGCGACTTCCCAGCTGTAATATGAGTCCAACAACTTGCCATGTAGAACTCAATCTGGAGAGTTGATGTGGCAGTAGTATGTGTGTTGGTGCATGATCTGTTTTGTTGCATAGTTTGGAGGAAGCTTTAGCTGACAATATCTTAGTAACTCCATGATGAAGTTAATCTACTTTCCTTTTAATAAAAAAAACTTATTTCATGGTCCTGTCCTGCCTTCCTCTTAACCCTTAAAACGTGTTCGCGTGTGTACGCTCTCCAGCACGGGCATATTTTACCAAACGGAAACAAAACCTTTGTCGGCTAGTAGCTTATAATCCACTAAACCTACATTGATAAATGATATTGAAGTATAAACCTTTAGCCGTCTCCTGGACGGGACGAGAAGCGGTGTTTTCAACGTGCTGTGGCCGTTGGCGATGTCTCCTGATGTACTTGTGAAAACTATAAGGACATCTGTAGGATGGGTAGCTAGCTCAAAATGACCACCACTAAAAGTGCACTTTTACACTCTTTGACAATAGATTCTGTCCTCACACACTCAGCGCGTTGGCTAGACTGAGTGGGGTTGGACCAAGATAAGGCAGTGACTTGTGGCTTGGTGGTCAGCCAAGGCTACCATCTATTGTGAAAAAATCAAATTACAGTAGTTGGAAGCTGTGCAAATTTGAAAAGAGCATTGACGACATACTGTATGTCGTCACCCGCAATCACCACCACTTGTTGGTCGTGACGACATAATAGTCATCACCTGTGGTTTAATGGTTAAAAAACCAGCTTTGTATACGTTTTCTTATCCATGTCTAATTTTCCTTTAAATGACTAATGTACTTTTCCTGGCCTAGTCCAATTAACTTATTTTTTCAAACCCTTTTCTTTCAGATGGTAATTCTTCTTTATTTTCAATGTCTTACATTTTCTCTACCGCTGTATTGCGCAGAGACTGATCTCACTCTTCTAATAACTATTTTAATCTTTCTAATCCCTCTCTTAGTTTCCTTTCACTTTTTCTATCATACTTTCCTTTTGTCAACTAACTTTTTGTATTGTGATAGTACAGAAGTGGAAAGGATATCCAGTTTAGCAATTAAAGTTTGTCTGCATCTTGCCTTCCTTTTCATAACTTACAGTAACTTTGCACTGTAACCTAACCGTGCAAATGTAGGAAGAATTTTCAATTCCCTGAGTTATTGTTCAATGTCTTGCCTTCATTTTGTGAGGTATCTTTATTTTATCCTTTTGGCACACAGAAGTGGGAAGGATATCCAGTTCACCAATTACTCGGGCCACATGTTGCGGACAAAGCTCTCCTCTGTCAATGAAGGTGGAGTTGCAGCAGGCCTTGGGGCCCTCGACTCTGTATTCCTCTTTGACTAGCACTCTTACACGTGCACTTCTACCCCACTAGTACAGGGTGGTACAAAAGTAAGTAAGTACAGTACTGTAGACTGTGTATGCAGCACTTGTGAATAACACTTTTTTTTTTGTTTCATGTACAGTTGGCAAAAAAAGTATTGCAACCCCCCCTATGGATAATTATACTTACTTTCAATGTAAGGGTGGTTCCAATACTTTTTTTGCCGACTGTACAGTATTAATTTTTCCTCACTTATGTAGTGGAGTCTGTACATAGGTATACCTATGCATCCTTCTTTGTATGGAATTATCTGTCAGACTAATACAAAAAAAAACAAAAAGAAACATGAATTTCGGTGTCACTTTCATACTTATGAGGAATGATCTGCAAATGGGGACTTGTGGAAGAGAGGACTATTCTAATGAAAAAAAGGTGACAAATTAGTTAGTTGTTGTTTTTCCTAAGGCTGCCTGACCGAACAGATCCAAATCACTGAGGGAGGTAATGGCTTGGACTAAGTTGGTTTTCCTATAAGGACCTCATGGAATGTATGTTGTGTAGTTGTTTGCAGTACAGTCTTCCATAATGTGTTGTATCCTGGACAGGCATCCATCATCACTACATCACTCTTCTGATTGCTCATAAAGGCTGGATAGTGCCCACACAATAGCCTGGCCAGGTGCACTCTGTCCTGACAAGGAAGGGAGAACTCCAAAGGGCAAATGTCAGTGGGGCATGCAAGCAGCCAAGTGTTGTTTTTGAGTGACTGGATGGGACGGTGAATGTGAGTAAGCTGATTACAGTATAGATATGTTTCTGGAAAATAGTTTGGAGTTGGCAAGGTGGGATTGATGATAGCACTGTATATGTGCATGATAGCTTGTGCTGAGTGTTAGTTTTAATGTTCCAGGTATGTGTGTGTGGTGGTTTTCCTCCACAAACCCACAGGATTGTAGCAGTGGTTGTGTACCTTTCAAGTCAAAGTGACCCTTGACATTGAGGACATTCGTTTTATGGTGTAGGTTGTTTGTAGCGTTATATAGGATGAAAAACTTTAATGTTTCAGATTGGATGCCAAGCCATCTGTTTGTGTTGGGGTTGTTGACATACCAGGCTAACTTAAGGTTGTGCTCTGGGAGGGTTGTGTACAGGTTCTTTGATATTTTTGGGCCTGGTGAATTGGCTATGGGAACACTTCATATATCATACTATAGAGCTCTAAGGAGACCCATCACACATGCTACATTAATCTTTTCTCTCTTTCAGATTGTGATTTAGAAGTGATGGCTGGGTAATTTACCCATTGAACAGTATGAAAGGGTAGTTCTGAAGTGATACAAATAGACTGCAAAGTTTTATACCAGTAGGTCCTACTCACTTTAGTACAACCCTGGATAATAGTTGTTGCTCACACCTCTTCCTTAAAGTTGAGTTTTCATATTTTATCTGTGTAGTAGTTCTTATTAATATTGTTTTAATTTTTGATAGTTTAATGGTACAGCATTCCTTACACATAATTGTTCATTGTACTGTAGATGTAATTTTAAATAGAGTGGCAAGCTCCAGTATGATGTATGAAGGTCTGTTAAAAAATCCAGCCTCTTGTTCCCTGATGGTGCAGTTTGTGTCCAGGTGAAATACAACTGCTTGTTCCTGTTGACTCAGGTTGCATCAAACTATTTAATTATAGGTTGTGATATTTTTTTGCATGATATACTGTATTTTATTTCATGGCAATACAGTTATAGATAAGAGCAGTGAAGAAAATTGAAAGGAAATTATTTCTGAGGCCACTCATGGCTAAATGAGGGTTGTGTGGTGCATAAGGTCTGGTGAGCCAGGGCTGGTTCCTAGTTACTTGGAAGCTGTTGAATGCAGGTTGCATCATCGGGGAACAAGAGAGTTAAGGAAACCAGTTGTTTTTGACATAGTTTGAAGGAATTTCCTGCCTCCAGACACATCACTAAATAGGAAGTATTTTGAACATGGACTGATAGAGCAATTGGATTATTTAATTATTAGATCACTAGCTGCCTGGCAAGTTTCGCGGGCCTAATTGGCTCGTAGCCCAAAGGGAGCTTGGATCCAGTTTTTCTGTAGGATGCTTATGGATTGACTTAATTGGCAAATTTACTCAAGATTTGTTGGGAAATTGTGATTTTATTTCAGACCAAACAACAAAACAAGCTTTCATGCTAATTATTATAGATTATACAAACCGTAGAGTCCTCAGTAGATAAGATATTGTAGGTTACTGATTTCTTCAAACTCTGCCTAGAAACACTCTTTATCTCGCACAGTATGGAGGAATCATTTACTTCCAGTTTACCACCAACCTTACCTTTTCAATGAAATTTTGCCATTAGTGCCATCAAACTCAGAATGCAGGTACTGTATCATGGTTCACAGGATTACAGCAAGTACAATAGTAGTATAGTAATTCTATTGTAACTGCACCTGTAAGCCCCACCACCCATCTAACTGAGTACTGGTAATTATTAAGAATTTGCTATTATCCAATCAGTTAACTTGACCCATGAAAATTTCAACCCTCCAAATTATTTTTTTAGTTTATCTCTGTCATTAACCACTTACCTGATGTCACTGTCCATCCATTCTTACTATTTTTCAGTATCCATATCAGTATAGGTCTGCAGTTTAATCTGCCAGTCTGTCTGTCTAACCTCCTGTAGTGACAGTACCCATCATAATCATGTATTGTATCAAGACCGTGGTACATTATATGGTTTCAAGTAAAACTAATGTATTGAATTTTGTACTTTGGAAATGTGCAACAATTTGTCTAACTCTAATATATATTTTGTATAATATACAGTATATATATACTGTCAATATAAAAGAATTTATACTTTAATATTTACATACTTGCTCTTATTTTGAGCAAGCATCAACAATTATGAATTCTTTGAAATAAGCTGTTTATTTAAGGTGCCCATAATCAGAAGGCATAATACATGCAAAGGCTGCTTCACACACTAAACTGGATGTTCAAGCCTTATGCTATAGGATTGCATCCAGGTGTCGAGATTGACTTCCTTTGCAAGGATCAAGAAACATTCCAAGAGAAGAGAAGTAACAGCCTGAAAATCCCATCTTACGCTTGCTGTGAAGGAATCTTTGGAGGCATTCTGATAAGTGTGTGGAAAGATTTTGTGTTGGAGTGGCTGCTTTTACATTAATGAAGAATGCCTGCTTATATTCATCAATAATACCATGACGGATGATTTACGCCATTAACTTTAAGATGAGGAAAATAGCCTTACATGTTTTCTTTCTTTAGGATGATTCTGTACAGTACAGAATATTTACTGTATACTGTAGCCAGAAAATACAGAGAAGTGAAAATAAAGTAAAAATAGGAGTCCAAGTCATGGCCATTGACACAATTGGTCAGTTCAATTTCTTGTGGTGTGGTACAATAATGGTCTACTTTTCATCACCAGTGCAGAGCTGAAACACAAACATGCCTGTTGAATTCCCACGAGAGACTTGGCTTAGTTGTAAAGTGTGAACGAATGCATATATACTGACCCCTATAGTGGCAGGAAACATGACTGTGAGTTCTAACTGTATCTATCTTAATTTTGATCTGTCTGGGTTGTCATTCATGACTGCCAACCCTCAAGATCAGTGTGATGCAATATTTGGTGCTAAGTAAGAAGTTGTGGTTTCATTAAGTGTGATGGGTGATGGGGGTTTGTTTGTCATTGTGGTGGGTGTGTGAGTTGTTTCATTGTGTGATGAGGGTTTGTTCCCTCTAGTGTCGTGAATGTGGGTTTGTTCCATTATGCGTAGTTAAGTGAAGCTTACATGATGTCAGTTTAGTGTGTTTTCTATGACTGATAGAGGAAAAGAAAGTGAATTTACAGGTGGAGGAGTAAATTTCCTATTGCTGTAATATATTCTTTCCTCCCATCTAACTGGGTTGCGTTCAAGGCCTATCATTGCATATACACAGAGTGGTAATGGATAATGTACTCTTGTAGCCTAAGGCCAAACTACACTGCATGTAATACCCAGGTTGGACAGAATTAATTTTTGTTGCCATGATTGTAAGGATCATTTTAGGAAAAGAAAATATTCACTGATACCAGAATTTTACCAAATTGATCTTCGAAAAACACTGAAGGGGCACCTACAGAAGCTTAATTTTGATGGTGAGAGTTACTGGACGCACCTCTATAAAAATAGTTTTTTTTACGTATACTGACTGTGATGGAGAGAGTTACTATAATTTCATTTGTTCGTGCACAATTGCCCATTCATGTTCTGCATGAAGCCAGCAAAAGTCTGGAATCACCCTCACTGATACAAATACAATTTACCATTTGATTAAAGCCTTTTTTGTTGAATATATATTGGAAGTGTATAGGTACAGTTGACCAAACATAAAACTGGTACCCCTTTTGTACTTGCACGAGGACATGAAAATGACATTTGAAATAACATGTTTACTTTTCACATCCTACTATTTCCTAACAGGTAGCCAAGATGTCCAGTACATAGATCAAGTAAGGGAGCATTGTGTTCATACGTTTTCACACACATATCAAAGTTTACAAGTTCCATGGCTGACCAACTGCTATTTGGTCTGTACTGGCCTTACACTCACTTTTGGATATTAGGTAATTCATGTTTGCATAATATGGATTAATAGGTGATGCAGAACTGCTATGGATGACTGTACATGTTATTTACAGAATTTATGGTCTGATGGTTTACCGTTTGGTATCGATTTTGTTCTTGAGTAGAAGATATTCTGTAGTTCATTAAAAAATGAATCACTATTAGGAAATAAATCTTGATTGAATACAGAGTCCAGATATTTCTCTTATCCCTTATATACCACACTTCCCCCGCCCTGGCTCTAATCCCACCTGCAATTGGGGACCGTCACGCAGGACCCCCCTGCATTACAAGAGAATGGGTCTGGGAAAGCGGAAGGGTGTACGAGGGAGGAGTCACTCATACAATTGGAAAAGATCCAAGAGTGGTAGCAGTTGGTGGGGCGATTTTGGTGCGACATCCCTCATCGGAGCCATGCAATTAGACATCCCCAAAATGATTTTGGAATGGGACTTTAGCACTGCAGTTTAAAGGTAGATGTGAGTAAACGCACGGTGATTTTATAATGGAGAGAAAAAGGGCATGTATGTAATATGCAAGTTTTTTTTTTTTTCCTTGCCCCACTACCACAACTGTTCCACAAATAGTTCCTACCCACTACAACGGACCTTTAAATTTCAGTTAATTTCATAAAATATCAGCACATCATAATACTTATCTGTGCACATTGTTTTGTCCTTAGGTAGGAAGAACAAACCACCAGGGCAGACTAAACTCCCTCCCCCTTTATGGTTCCTTCAGGACTGGTCTCATGCAAGGTGCGGCCCCACTTGTAGTTCTTGTGGTAACGTGGACTTGGGCCTACAGCACTGACTGTGGGATCAAAGACCTTCCCCCCAATCGTCCTGGTGGTCGGAGGCCCCTAGACTACCTGGTTCGGTAAGCTCTGGTCCTCATCTTTCTGGGATTTGCTATGGTAGCCCAGGCATATAGGGCCAGCCCCTCCTATATTTTAATTTGTTTTTTCGCTGCGACCAGAGCGTACCTGGGGTCTGTGGAGCAAGAGGCCATTCTGCCCCGGGAGAACGTCAACAACAACAACTGCACCACTAAAAATTGGTGACATGAAGTTTTTAGCGAGACTGCTCCTTGTGTGACGCTGGTCACATTTGCTTCTTGTGGATTTGACAAGATCAGCCCACCTGGATTAAAATAACGTTCATGTGAATAGTACTACAACCGGTGTTTTTTTTTTTTTTTTTCCTTTTCTTTTTTATGACTGCTGTGTGGATCACCAACATACGGGAGTGCTATTTCTCATAGCATGCAGCAATCTTCCATTCTCATTATATTTCCTTCAGAACTGTTCTCATGAGAGGTGCGCCCCACTTGTAGCTCTTGCAGTTACATGGACTTGGGCCCACAACACTGGCTATGGGATCAAAGACCTTACCCCACAAACTCCCAGGCAGTCTGTAGCCCCCCTGACTCCCTGGTCATGTAAGCTCTGATCTCGTCTTCTTGGAATATGCTTCGGTAGCCTGGGCATATAGAACAAACTCTACATTTATTGTTTAATTTGTTTTTTTCACTTACCAGAGCATACTGGGGATTTGCCCTGGTAAAACAGCCACAACAATCACCTCACACCATTATTATCAACCCCCTTCTCCTCCTCTTTAGTAAGTTAGGTGAAGACACTGAAGGTAAAAAAAGGAAGTACAGCAGTAACAGGTGATGTTTGATGGTGGTGGCCGTTGTTGTTGTTGAAGTTCCACAAGCTGTCTGGCCGAGCAGCCCGGAGCTCCTGAGGAAGGTCATGGCCTGAACCGGGCTTTCCCACAGTGCCCTCAGAGAGTGTATGTTGTGTTGTTGGTGTGTGGTTGTGTACATTGCAGTCTTCTATAATGTGTTTAATAGAATGGGGTGCTGTGTTGCATCCCGGACAGGCATCCACAATGGCTCCATCCAGCTTCTGATATGTCAGAAGGGCCAGGTGGTGGCCACACTGCAGCCTGGCCAGGTGGACTCTGTCCTCACGGGGAAGGGGGGATTCAGATGGGTGGATGTCAGGAGGTCGTGCATGCAGCTGGGTGTTGTTTTTGAGTGTTTGGATGGACTGATGAGTGATTTGAGTATGGATATGTTTCTGGAGATTGATTTGGGGTGGGCAGAGTGCGAGAGAAGATAGTAATTGTGTATGGTATCGTGTACTGGGTGTTGTTTTGATGTTCCTTGGCATGTGTGGGTGTTTTACCATGTTGTATAGTGGATGGTGTGGGTTTGTGGAGGTTGCAGCAATTGTTTGTGTGCCTCTCGTGTCAAGATGGTGGCCGTTTACAAGCCTGCTTATCCCACCTTACTCCAACCCCCAACCCCCCTGCTTCTACCCCCACTATCTCTTATACCCCCTACCCTTCGTAATCCCCTTTTCGACCCCCTATTCCAACCTCCGCCTCTACCCCCATGATTTCATTATACCCTTTACCCTTCATGATCCCTTTCTCGACCCCCTATTCTAACCCCCTCCTCTACCACCACTATCTCATTATATCCCCACCTCTATCTCCAATCTCTTCATAAGCAACCCTTTCTCCTCTTCCCTCCCCACTCCACCTTCATCCCCACCCATCTTTTTATTTTATGGCTCCCAATGTGTCTTCCATCAGCATCCCCTCTAAACTTCCTCCACTCCCCCCACCACCACATCCCCTTCTTCCCCAACCACCACCAAATAATACCCTATAATGTATACCCACCCTTACACAAATATTATCAACCCGCTCCCCCTTTTCTCCCTCCTGTCCGTTCCTTTTAATCCTCCTAACCCCTCCCTTTTTTTTTCTTTCTTTTTTCACTATTTTCTGTCCATAAACTCATTATTCTCTTTATACCATTATTCCCTCCCCCCATAACCTTTGCTTCCCCCATTCCTCTTCCCATTATTATATTCTCATCCTCCAGCTGCTTCTTTTGCTGCAGCTGTACCAACAAAGCGGCAATAGCAGCATCTATATTGGCAGAAGCATTCAAGTTCCACCTCAAACTTCAGTAGTTCCAGTTTCCAATTGAGGATGGTCATTACTGGAGAAAGTGGGTGCAGATGATGATGCTTCAGGTCTTGCCTAACAACAACTCTATATTCACTCGGTATATATATATATATCTAAGGTAGAAAATTTTTCATTTTGTAACTGTAAGCGAGTCGTACAAATTCGTAGCAAACTCTTAACGACTCGTAGCAACTCATCAGAAAACTTTAAAATTTCAGCCAATTTGTAATGACTCGTACTGACTCTTGTAGGCACTCGTAATAATTTGTAGCTATGCATACTAACTTTTATCAAAGTCATACTATTTCGTGAGCGGAGAGCGGAAAAATTACCCTTCGGCCGTCTTTTTCACAAGTAGATGCCAAGTTAGTGGTTTACTTGTGCAGTAATAATACTGGTAAAACAACAGGTGTATGGGAGCGTCAGAGATCTTGCGTGTGCCGTAACCTTCCCATCAAGATCAGTGCAGTGTATGGATAGAACAATGGGAGATGAAGCATCCTTTATGAAAACAGTAGAGTTGTAATATCAACTTTCAAAATATTACATCGCTTGATAAGAAGATTTGAATATTCATCAAAGAACATTTAAGTTTAGAATAATGTAATTGTCTTGTATCTTGTGGCACTTATAACATGTATGTGTTCTCGACCCTGCATTCTATACTGTGAACGTCATATATAGTAAACCTCTACAACTAAGATCTGATTATCTACTGTTATCTACTGAGTGTATACTATACTAGCCGTATGTAAAGTATACTTGTATTGTGAACCTCTTACTGCCAGATAAAAGAAACCTAGATAGACCCGTTCATTAGTGCAATATTCATTATTTCACCTGGCATAATATCCTGTGTTGCAGTCTTGGAGCACAGGACTTAACACCCACTTTATGATATAAAAACTCGAGGATCAATAAAAAATGAGAGAGGAGACCTGACTTTTATGCACAATAGAACACGGTTACGAAACACAATTATGTGTATACAACCATATGACATGACGTGTCCGCAGTCTATATAGCATGGGATTGGCTGTACAGTATACCAGTGTGGGATATGCAATGTCCACAAATCTACTCAACTTGTTTCACGTGTACATCATGAGTCGCTTGCACTGCACCCACCAAATCACCATCACCACCTGATCGCCTCAGCTGCTATACCCTACCCCAAGGTTAAGACTGACTTGCCCTACTCCACCACCACACCCCTCCCCAGCATCAAGCCATCCAGTCAACTTCACATATCCTTGATGGCAGGTACAGGTCGGCGGCAAAAGTCGAGTCGTAACATCTGCCAAGTCATAAAAAATAGTATGGAAATATAAGTTTCACAGACTCGTTTTTAAAGACTGCAGAACTTCTCTATGACATTCACGTAATAATCTGGGGGACACTTCGTCACATCCTACACTTTTAAAAGGATCTTGTGATTTTAGATACTTTGAGTTCTTCATCTGTAAATTCGCTTATATCTAGTTTATTACCGTCTGCTACCTGTGAGGTTCTGACAAATTAATTTCACTTTCCTTTGTAAACCTGAGTTAAAATGTTCATTTAGTACGGTTGCTACGTCTTTATTCCCATTTACTAGGACATTGTTTTTGTTTAGAACTGGTCCTATGCTTGTTTTCACGCATTTGTTATTTCCGATGTGATTATTTCGTTTAGTTCTTTTCTAATATTATCAAAATTTGCTCTTTCATAGTTTTGGTACTAATCTGACTATTTTCGCAGATCTTAGTGCTACAGTTTATGTTACATCTTATTATTTTGTGATCACTGTTTGCAAGATGCTCGCCGACTTCGCATGAATTGATTGAATTAAGGTCGAGGATATTATTATCTAGGGTTGGGTCTTGTACCAATTGATTTAAATAGAGCTTAACAGACGTTTTCCATCGTTGTCGCCTGACTGAAGTTTCCAGTTTATTCTTGGAAGGTTAAAATCACCACATATAAGGGCATTTTTATTTTCTATTACTGATTCTATCTCTTCGTATAACAAGTTGTCATGTTCTGTAGTAGTTTTGGGGGACGATATACTGTACCGATAATTAAATGTTTTCCATTTACTTTAAGTTTGACGTATATTAGAATCATATGCATTGTGTTTGTCTTTGTTTATTTCGATTGTACCCAGGTTATCTCTAACGAGTAAAAGAACTCCACCCCCTTTTTTATGTGTCCTACAGTTAGCAATAATTTGATAACCTGGGATAGTTACTTCTGCCAAATAATGTTTATCATTAAAATTTAACCATGTTTCTGTTATACTAATTATATCGGGATTCTCGGTATTTACGTATGCAAGAAGTTCGTTTCTTTTTCCAATAATGCTCCTTGTGTTTGTATACATAAGGTTTAATTTGTTATGTGCGTGTCTTATCAGTGGAGCGGAACGCGATGTTTTCAGTGAAAAACCTGCTCGGAGTTGTCCTCTGGATCTGGCACTGGGTCCGTTTCTGTCTGCCTACCTCCTACCTGCCTATCGATTTCTTCCTGTCCATCTCCTTCCTCAATGTTGGCATTTCTCTCATCATCTTGAGAGGCTGGGATCTTATCAATACAAATTCGCCAAACACTCTTCCTAATCTCGCTTTGTCAACATTGTTGAGATGTAAGCCATCTCGACTATACAATGTTCTATCCCTACAAAAGTGGTGCCAGATATCTAAAAACTTTGCATTATCCTGCCTACATATCGCCTTTAATCTACGATTGACGACCGACATTTTCTAAAATAGTAAGGGCCAACATTATATCTTGGAATGATGCGACACACTGCTACCTTCCGTCTCCTATTTGTGAATTCCCTAATAATTTTCCAATAATTTTCTAGTATCGCGTCGGAATAAAAAAAAAAATGCAAGTGTTCTGCCCGTGATGACCAAAGTATACTTTCATTCGGTATGGACACTTGCGCTATACAAGTGGTTCTGACAAAACATTCAGCAAGATCAAGCACTCCACCCACGTAATGATGGCTAGGAATCATGTGCTGGAAGCATAAAAAAAATATATACGATATGGTAACAAATTATTATTCTATTGAATCCAGTGCAGGAAACATTTTAAAAACAAGGCAAGGACAATACACTAATAACTTTCGACCCAATGCCCGGCAAAGTATCAGACAGTCTTCAGGAGGGACTTACCGTGTCGTATACGTAGGCATGTCATAAAATACGATGTCATTAGTCCGTTATGAGACTAAGCATGTCCTAACATACGACAACTTTTGAGTATCCCATCCAAAGTGTAGGCTATGTGGCAGTTTGTGGTTCTTAGCTCATACGCCATACGTGACATTATATCCTCTCTTTGTTGGGCAGGCTTTTAATGGAGATGCTTCATTCAATAACAAACAGGTCTTTGTTGGTTTGTAGGATGGATAGACAGATAGGTAAGTAGATACATAAGTAAACAGCTGAGAAGAGTATAACAACTAAGTGAAAAATTACACACACACACACACACACACACACACGGAGAGACAGACAGATATCCAGAGACGTGACCACGGAAGGGAAGATGATCACTTGCTACATAAGTAATAAGACGTAATGGATTGTGTACAGTAGGCAACTCCAGTAATGACTCGGCACTTACGTAATACTGCGAGCGTAAAGCCCCCCTCTCTCTCACAGAAGACTCATGTCGAATGAGTGGCGTTTTCACGACAAAGCTTTTGTATACACTATTTGTTTTCGTCTCCACCTCACACTAAAGCTGCCTCTCTTTCCAAACCCATCTTCTTTATTTCCCCTTGATGGAAACGAAAATTCATAGTTTTGGTTTTTAGTGTTCACAAGCCATCACCTCCAATGCAAACAAATGCTACAGAAGAGTTCCTCTCAA
>JAWQEG010004867.1:0-17500 GCA_033782935.1 Petrolisthes cinctipes
ATCATTAACTTTTCCTCTTTTCTCATTTTCCTTTTCCCTTTCTCCTCTGCTCTGCCGCCTCTCACAGCCTTTCTTTCCCTCCTTCCTTCGCGTTTATTCTCTGATTTCCTCTCCTTCTCCTCCTCCTCCAATACTTTTTCTTACCCTCAGCTCCTTCTCCTCACGTCTCTCTAGCCTTTCATGGTATGTTTATTTCCTTCTCTATTTCCTATCTTTCTTCGTCTCTCTCTTTCTCTATATATATATTGTATATATATAATATTTTTTTTTTTTTTCCGCATCTCCTACATCTTTTGGAAAATTCTTTATGTATCCTTAGTGCCGTGAACTGGGAGCATTACTCTCTATACTTCCCCTTAAAACCCCTATTTTCTCCCCATAGCAACACTTATAGCCTCCATACACAGTAAAAGTAACATTTATAAACATGTCCAGAATACATATATAGCGACATGAAAGCTCTTCGATTGCAACTTTTATATGACAGTAAAGCCTTTATGCCCTCGGGCTCGTCATTCAGAATTCGAACTAACCAAATCGAGTTTATGGCATACGTTTATACTCTGATATGGCTTGAGTAATATATAGTATAGTAGTAAAGAACTGATTACTGTACTGCAGTTATATATCCAGCATACATATACACACAGGCACATAAATTGATTCCTGGATTTTGGTACTTTGCAAAACCGCAGGTGGCCTAGTTCTATGCGGAATGGCTAACCATCTGTACAACCATAGTATACCAATGTGGAGAGAAAGATAGCAATAAACACGGAATACTCGTGGGACACACTTTATATTTCGGGTTCCTTTTCTTTTCTTGAACAAACCAGCTTGCGTAGAATAACATATTAGTGGTCTTTTCTTTCCTACAGTAGCATGTATGTGGTTTATGCACCAACAAATAATACTAAGCCTACACACAGGCCTATCAAGTCTCATATGACCTGTATGGTTGAAAATGTTAAGTAAAATTCATATATACCCGGTACTCTATAAATTTTTCATACCTTTCATATAATATTCTCACATCCTTCATGCATGAGGCTCTACAGTAGACGTATGGGATGCCTGGCCTGTATATTGTAGTAGGAACACGGTATATTCTTTACTTCTGCACTTTTTATAGGGAAGTAACTATTCTTTTTCTTCCATTTCTTCAATCTACTGGCAGCCAATACACCTCATCCTCACCCTCCTGTTACCTCGTTAATCACACTGCTATCATTAATTTTACCCCCTGCCCCCTCTCACCTGTCCCTCCTCTGACCTCTCCCTCCTACCTACCCACCTGTCCTTCTCACCCACCTGTCCTTTCTCACCCACCTGTACCTCTCACCCTCCTGTACCTCTCACCCACTTGTACCTCTCACCCACTTGTACCTCTTCTCCCTCCCTCCCACCTCTTTCTCATCCTCTCCCTGCCCCTCCCTCCCACCTCTTTCTCATCTCTCCCTGCCCCTCCCTCCCTCCTCTTTCTCATCCTCTCCCTGCCCCCTCCCTCCCACCTCTTTCTCATCCTCTCCCTGCCCCTCCCTCCCTCCCACCTCTTTCTCATCCTCTCCCTGCCCCTCCCTCCCACCTCTTTCTCATCCTCTCCCTGCCCCATCCCTCCCACCTCTTTCTCATCCTCTCCCTGCCCCTCCCTCCCACCTCTTTCTCATCCTCTCCCTGCCCCTCCCTCCCACCTCTTTCTCATCCTCTTCCTGCCCCTCCCTCCCACCTCTTTCTCATCCTCTCCCTCCCACCTCTTTCTCATCCTCTCCCTGCCCCTACCCATCCCTCGACCTCAACCTCGCTCCACCTGTTCCACCTCCTCCACGCACCCACCATGCTCTTCTTCCTCCCACAAAACCTGCCGTCCTTTCTGTTGACCCTCCATGTTTTCTCTCCAAGTTTCGCCCACTTCAGCATTCCTCACCACCCTCTGTGTCTTTCTTATTCCTCCTCGTCCTCTCTCCCTCCCTCCCTCTTTTCTCATTTTAATCATTCTCGTTTTCTCCTCCCTCATTCCTTGTTTCATTTTCATCCTTCTTGTTTTCTCCCACCTTCCTTCTCTCTCATTTTCGTCCTTCTCGTCCCTCCCTCCTCTTCTCTCATTTTAATCCTTCTCGTTTTCTCCTCCCTCATTCCTTGTTTCATTTTCATCCTCCTCGTCCCTCCCTCCTCTTTTCTCATTTTCATCCTTCTCATTCTTCTCCCTCCTCTTCTCTCATTTTAATTCTTCTCATCTCCTCCCTCATTCTTTGTTTCATTTTCATCCTTTTCGTCTCCTCCCTCCCTCCTTTTTACTCATTTTCATCCTTTTCGTTTCCTCCCTCCTTCCTTGTTTGTTTCATTTCCATCTTTCTCATTTCCTCCCTCCTCCTTTCTCATTTCATCCTTCTCATTATTCTCATCCTTATCGTCTTTTTTCCTCATTCTTCTTTTTCATCTGCCTCCCCATTCTCACCCAACCTCTCCTCATCATCATCATCCTCATTCTCTTCCTCACCATCCTATTCTTCCTCATCATCCTCTTACTTACTCCTTTTTTGTCATCATCCTTTTCCTCCCTCCTCTTATTCCTCATTTTAGTTTTCTCTCTCCTTATTATCATCATCTTTACTATTTTCTCCCTCTGCTTCTCATTTTTTCACGTCGGCTCCTTTCACCCACTTATCCCTTCCCACTTTTATTCTCTCATTCCTTCACTCCACTTTTCCTGGTAAAATTTTGGTCCCTCTACTACTCACTCCCATTCATTCCCTTGGCCTACTCCAGGTCCTCCACTTCCCTTCTTTGTCTCACCTCAGCCCCTTCCACTTTTCCACCCCCTCCACCTCACTCCAGCCCCGTCCACTCCTCCACGTCACTCCAGCCCCGTCCACTCTTCCACCTCACTCCAGCCCCGTCCACTTTTCCATCTCACTCCAGCCTCCCCCCCCCTCAACTACTCCACCTCACTCCAGCCCCTTCCACTCTTCCAGCTCACTCCAGCCCCTTCCACTCTTCCACCTCAATCCAACCCCTTCCACTCTTCCACCTCACTCCTTTTCCACCGCCTCACCCCTCCTCACAACTCAAACCCATCGAGCCAGGCCACTATTCCACACTTCCACCTCACTCCACCTCTCCACTTCTCCACCTCACCCCTCCACACAACTCAGACCCATCGAGCCAGGCCGTGTCTTATTACAATCGTTATCCAATTACGACCTTGTATCATTTGGCCATAAAGACGGCAGGGGAATGGAAGGCTGTGGTAAATTGGTTCATCTCTCTCTTTTTATCATTATATTTATCTGTCTTGTGTGTCTTCTTGTCTGTCTGTCTGTCTGTTTGTTTGTTTGTTTGTCTGTCTGTCTGTCTGTCTGTCTGTCTGTCTGTTTCCTTGTTTTTGTTAGCGTCTACATCCGTATCTGTCAGCTACATTCATTTACTACCGTCCAGTCAGCTGTCCACTTAACTCATCCTCTTACTCTTTCATTCATCCTTCTCCATCCACCCATGTACCACTATCCATCTATCCACCCTCTCATTCACCTTTATCGATTTAACTCCATCCATCCATCCATCCATCCACCCACCCACCCTCCTTCGTCTTCCTTTCACCTCCATATACCATTACCTACCCACCTCTATCCATCCACCCACTTCTTCCACCCATCCCCTACTTTCATCAACCTCCATCGACCACTTGGGATTCACTCACTCACTCACTCACCCATTCCTTCCCATGCACCTCCATCAACTCGCCTCCAATCACTCACCTCCACTTATTCTCATCCTCTTCTCTCGTCCACTTCCATCCACCCAACTCCATTTATTTATTCCTCCACTTATTCTCATCCTCTTCTCTCGTCCACTTCAATCCACCCAACTCCATTTATTTATTCATCCTCTTTTCTCTTTCCTCCTTCCTTTCAACATCTCTATTTCTTTGCCCTCTTCTCTACTTCCTCCCACCCGTCTCAATTTATTCATCCTCTTCTCTCTTTCCTCCTTCCTTTCACCCTTTCTTCACCCACTTCTCTCCTTCCATCCACCCATCTCCATATATTCATCCTCTTCTCTCCTTCCTTCCACCCACCGTCACTTTTCCATCCACTTCTTCTCTTATTCCTCCACTTCCAGACACCCTCCTCCACCCATGAAGCGAGTCCAGCGGCACGCCAATTTTACCCTCCTCATAAATTAACCACAAATCCCACGCCTTAAATTAGCCTTCCGTGTACTGTGACCAGAAATAGATCACTGTAATGGAGTGTTTGTGTTCGTGTCACTGTGGGCCACGTGTGTGCAGCAGGAACAGCCATCTTCGTCGTCGTCGTCGTTTTCTACCTCATGACTTTTCTTGTACACATTGGCCCTGTTGTACTGTACACGAAATGGTTTGGTTATCTTGTGAGAATGTGCCTTTTCGCGCCACGTATAGATTGGAATTGTACTACCTAGAATTTATACTTCCAAAACTTCGGAAAAGGGTAAAAGGAATGAATGTAGTTAAATCCACATTATCGCAACTGAGACGTGTTTAATCCTTGTCTTTAGCCATCACCAGATATGTATAAATGCCGAACAACGAATGTGAGAAGGAATATGTAATAATTGACATGCAGTGACACCAGAGAGCCACAATCCTCTACACTGACTGACTCAATGCATCTCTTCCCCGACCCATACCACCACAAGCACCCCCAACGTAGCAAAAGTATTCCCTCGTCCTCCACACAACTAACCTTCCTTCCTTCCTTCCTTCCTTCCTTCCTTCCTTCCTTCCTTTCGGCATCCCCGTGTTCTCTCCGGTGCTCAATTTGTCTCCCGGCCATTAATTCTCCGGGAGACGTTTGCAAATGACTTCCATTGTCGACTGCGAAGCTAATCAGAATTTGGGTCTGCGGTCCTTTGCCTCCCATTAATGTCATTTGCGTCGAGACAGCAATAAACATGGGGGGGGGGGGAAGGGGAGGGGGATTGGGGTAGTGGGTGGGGAACGAGGCTACCTTTTCCCTTGTCCCGTCCCCATCACAACACGCTGTCTAGGTGAGAATATTAGGTGGAGAAAGGCAACATCTCAACCCATTCCCGTCCTCCCTCCTCACCCATGCAGTTGTCCAGTTATAGTGATCATCAATTGGAGGATACATGGGATTATGGGGTGATTGGAAGGATGGAAGTGTGGGTATATGGTGGGAAGGAAGAACAGGAGGAAGAAGAGGAGGGAGAGCAATAGGAATGATGCAGTTTCAAGATGGAAAGTTATCAGTTACCGGTATCTTTAGATTGGTGTATGAGGGTAATGAGGTGGCTGTTGGTTTGGTGGATTTATGTTTAAGATAATGTGTATAGGGAGAGGGGGGGGGAGAGAGCAGTAGGAAGGGAAAGGAGGAAGGGAAGAGGGAAGTGATAACGGGAGCTATGAACGAGGGGAAAGTATGAGAGTCAGCAGGAGAGATGCACACACACCCGTTGTTTGTGTTAATACAAAAGAATTATTGGCCAAACATTAACCCGCTCTCATTCGTTCTCCTTTCTATCTATAGCGTTAGTTTTCGGACTGGACTTGCTCTCTTCAGATTTTGGGGTGTCCTTTTTTTAATCCTCTGACAACAACAACCTGAAAAGCGAGTGAAGTTTTACCAGGGGAAGGAAGTACATAATTATGTTCGTGTGATATCCACTTTAGGGAATAAGTCACCGCCAGATGGATTCGATAAAGATTTGCCGACGAAATATTATTGCATTCGAATGAAGTGCTGGGATCTATTCTTCCAAGCCAATTCAGTCTTAAAGAGAACTTTGTGGAAGAGTCAGAGTTGCTCGCCACTTCCGTTCATCTGTGATAGTTTGGATAGATCCTATACATACATGAACTTATTTGCCTCTGACCAATCAAAACAAGGAACTGCGTGGCTGGGATTGTGTACGTCTCGCCATGACTGTTACCCCGATATGGTAGTTACTGTATAGACGAGACCAGGAGGTGGCTGTTGTAGTTGTCGGAGCTGAAACTAATTGAGTGGTCCATCCATATAATTGAGATTTGTTACTGTTCATTCTGGTTCCTATGCCAGTTTTAAAGATATTTATAGAGTAAATATTTGTTCTCCTCTTTGCAAGCTTTTGTATGAAGAGTAAAATATTAGATTATCAACCCATACCATCTGACATGAAGACATACAGGCAAACTCAGACAAAGAAATGTAAATACAGACGGACTTGCAGATACACACAAATAAATAATGGGACAAACATCGGTGCTGAAAGACAAGGAAGGACGACAGAGGAAGAGGAGACAGAGTGGAGGCATGAAGGTGTGATAAAAGTGGAGGGGAGAGCGGAGGAAGACAGGAGAGAAAACAGAGGAGAGGAAGAGAATAAAGCAAGGCAAAGAAAAATTGGAAGGGAAGAAAGAAAGCCCAAGCGAAATCCTAAACGGCGAAAGAGGTGTGGAGGGACAGAGAGGCACAAGGAAGAAGAAATGAACGAAAAGTGGGAATAGAAGAGAAACGTGGATACAGAGGGAAAACAGAAGGGAAGAATGAAGGGAAAGACGGACGTGATATATATATATATATATATATATATATATATATATATATATATATATATATATATATATATATATATATATATATATATATATATATATATATATATATATATATATATATATATATATATATATATATATATATATATATATGCTTCTTGAATGAAGGAAGGTTCTTAGAATTCTCATGACGCATCAGGCACTGTTTTTTTAATTATTGCGAGGCTGAAGTTGAAGAGGGAGTACAACTAAGGGATTTTATGGAACAAAATCCGTAGAAATAGGAGAGAAGAGAAAAAGAGAAGCAACCAAGCGATGTAGAGATTTAGGATAATTGATAGGATCATTGATGAGACGACCATTTCACCTTAGGATAGCATAAACTTCGTTTAAAAAAAATATATATAATTAGTCTCAAAATAAGTGAAAAGAATAGGGTGAGGACAAAATGGGAGGAAAAATTGTGATTGACAAAAATCGGGATAGAGAACAATGAGAAGACGTTAATTAAGAAAAGATAAGAATAAAAGAGGAAGACGGATCAAGGAAGAAAGTTAGGTAGCGTGAAAGTGAAAAATAGGAGTAGAGAAAAAGTAAGGATCAGGTGGCAGTGACGCAGGTAAAAAGCATATTAGAGGAAAGAAGTAAGACGGAAAGAAAGCCCGAGGGAACACGAGGAAGTGGTGGTACAAGTGGAGATGCTGGTGGAGGTGGAGTTGAAGGTGAAGGTTGAGGTCGAAATAACAATTGAAGTTGGAAATGGTGGAGGTACAGTGAAGGTGGAGGTATAGTGTAAGTGTAGTTGGTGGACTTGGAGGTGGAGACAAAATTATGGTGGAGTTAAGTGGAAGTAGAACTGGAGTTGGAGGTGCGGAAGGAGAGGGAGGTGAAGATTGGGTGCTAGTTGGTGTTAGCGAGTGTAGAATGTAGTTTATAATTGGTGGTAGGATATAGTTAATAGTGTAGGAAGAAAAGCTGTGAAAATTGAAGTGGAATATAGTTGGTGGTGGAGTTGCATATATATTACGCCTCATTGTTGAAAGATGATGAAAGATTGAAGAATTTAAACGAGAGCAATTGAATATGTATTTGGAAAGGCATGTTAAAATTTTCAACCAAGGTCACATGGATTAACTAAAACATCCACTGTTGTAGCACATGTGACATCTCAATAATAACACCATCACGATCAGCCTTCTGTTACTCCTTTAATTAATGTGTAGGGTATAGTACCGTATGTGGGTCTTTAGCTCGTGTTTGACATGACCTGAAGTGGGAAGCCTAGAAGAAATAGAGCAAGGAAAGAAAGGAAGGTAATGGAAAGCTGTTGATGAGTCTGAGTGTGTGGGAGCTCAGGTGGCCGAGACACGAACCAATCAGAGACCAGTCCCAGGCGAGGTCACTGCCTTCAGGGGTCGCTCTAGGCCTCTCGACACCCCCCATCCCTTCCCCTCATCATCTCAGGTCAGCTGGAAGGGATAAGAGTAGGGGATGGTATCTGGGAGAAGGACTACTGTGTATGTTTATAAATGTTAGTAAGTGGGATGTGGAATTACACTATTTAAAGGGTATTTGGGAAGTGGATTCTAGTTACAGTAGAGAGGAGTCGACATCTAGGCAGGTTTGTGTATGTGAGTGGCAGAGACCGTGACGAGGGCCAGGATAATAATTTAATGATTATCATAAAATAATTAATGCCCTGCCTGACACCTTCCTCCCCATTTGTATGGACTTCGAACCGGCTATGGGTCGCAAAAATGGGATCATAGCTTTTTGAGATATCTTGTTTACAATCAGACTGTAAGACATGCAAAGGTGCCTCGGTCTTCCCTCTACCAATCGCCTTAAAAATGTATTCAATACGTTTTTTTATGTATATCCTACCTACACATAAAACGAAAATTGAACAGCACATAACATTTGCTAGACCATGAATCCGCTTCTGTGACGCAGGCAAAAATGATAGTCATAATAATAGACACAACCTCACTCTAATAAAATTTAGAAGTTCAAAGGATATTTAAACAATGCCTTTCTCGCCATTCAGCAGCACGCGCCAGGCAAACACGCCGTCACTGTACAATCATATGTCGTCTGTTTTAGGGCTTTGGAAAGGTAAATCATATTTCAGTGGTGGATTTGCATAATAGGAAGTCTGTATCTTATTTCTGAACGGAGTTAATTAATTTACAAAGCGCAATGTTAATGTTTTATTGGTGCTGTAATTTCCAGTGTCGGAAAAGCAGGTATGGTCTCAGCTTACTGTGTGTGTGTGTGTGTGTGTGTAATATGTTAATACCTTAGTGTAGCTGGGTAAAGCGTGAGAGTGTGATATATGAGACGAAATGCAGTGTTCCTGTGATTGTATAATGTAGGTATATGATTGATGGACTTATAGTAGTGGGTCTGTCTGTGTCTGTGTGCGTGCGTGCTTTTATTAGCTCCTTCCTCCCTTGAGCTGCTATCCCTCTCCCACCACTCACCTATTATTCTCTTCACTCTTCCTTCTTTTCATCATTCCATTCGTTCTTCTTTCCATTTCCCTGTAGAGAAGTGATTCCTAACCTGGGGATAATTATTCCAGAAGGGGTAATTTTGCCTTATTAAGTGGTGGATCAGTTTCACTATTCCAAAGCCTAATAATGACAACAGGTAACTAAACCCCGACTAATTAAACGCAAATTATATATATAAAAATGATCTTGGTTTATTTTAACTGGGCATTACAGATTACAATGTGTGGTGTTTGCATTGCCATACTTACTAAACTAATAAGACAAAAAAGAAAAGAAGCGAGATTTATACAGACTGATCAGGCATCTGGGTTGTACTGTTGGTCTGCACACGACGCTACAGATCCATCATGTCTTGGTGTGTAATTTCTACCTTCCTTAGATGAATAATTAGGATGGTGGTAATGTTTGCTATCCTTGGTTGGAGTTGTTGGGGGTAACTAGGGAAAAAGGATTAATTAAGAACCACTGCTCTTTAGGATCATATAAAATTATAAATATTTGAATCCTCCACATCACCACAACCTATTCCCATTATTGCTTTGTTTTCCTTAATCTTTTGTGCGTGTGTTTGTTTGCGTGTGTTTGCAAAGTTAATTTATCTTCTTTCATAATGTAATTTTCTGTTAACTTTATTATTATGACAACATAATTGATTGTAATGTCGTAAAATTACAGGATAATCAACAGTCATATATTGGCCACTACGGTTATACATAATTTGGGAATTAGGATACAGTAGTCTGTCATGTATTAGTTACGTAAAGACATGTTAATATTCGCACCATACCGCACATGTCTTGAAAACAGATGCAAGAATATTAGTAAACGTTTAATGTGTTATTGTGCATAACTATGTACTGGGGAATTCTCTGGAACAACAGCTGGTGCTTGTACCCACTGCTTCACCCCCCCAACACACAGCTGTCCCCTCTTCCCCCACCCCCCCACCGCATCCCAACCCCCTCCCACCGCCTCCTCAACCTTACGCAGGCTTTGGTCCTCAGCTGGTTTCCATCTGACGTCTCTCTCTCTCTCTCTCTCTCTCTCTCTCTCTCTCTCCTTTTCTTTGTTTAGATTTCTCATCCACGTATCTTTCATTCCTACTCCCTCCACTTCCACACTGCTCTCAGCAATAATTCTTCTCCCTTCTTCTCTCCCTGGCACTTATCCCTACAACCTTTCACCTCTGTCCTTACAAGCTCCTCCTACTCCAATTCCCTCCCTTCTCATCCAACTTCATCCCCTTTCGCTTTCTGCTGCCTTCACTCCTTCCTTCATCTCTCACCTACCATTCCCCCCACCTTCCCTCATCTACTCTCACCTACCATTTTTCCTCTCTCTCCCCTTCCTGCCTAATCTTGCACTTTTAACTCCTCACTTTTTTTCTCCTCCCCCCCCTCTCCCCCTAGTCAGCTAATCTCCTCTCTCGCCTCCCCTCTCATTCTATCCTCTCTCCCCTTTATTCATCCCTTCCCACCCATGCTCCTTCATCTAATTTCTAACAGTATAATATCATTTATATATCCATCTTTCCCCTCCTTTTCCCCTTTATTCACTCTCCCTTCTTTTTCCCCTCTCCCTCTGGTTTCTCCTCTCCTATAAATTATTCTCCTTCCTCTCTCCCCTCCTCTATCAACTCTTTTCTCTCCTCTTTCTGACCTTACCTTTCCTATTACCTTAAGGCTATTTATATATCCTTATCTTCAACTAAGAGGTAACCAGGTCACCTCGTCAAACGCGACTAGGTTTCCAGTTGCCTGTACTTTCTTTATATAACATTGTGTTCTTCTCTTCCCCTGACTCGAATCTCTTCATGTCTTCTTCTATGGACTCACTTCTTCTCTCTTCCTTCCTGCTCCGCCTCTGTTTTTCCTCCTGCTACTTCCCCACTTTCTTCTCCCTCTCATTTCAACAACATACCCTGGTTGCCATGTACGTGTTTTCGCGTGTGTACTTGGGTGTGCGAGTGCTCTCGTGTTTATGTGCCGCAGTACTAATGTGTGTGTGTGTGTGTAGTCCGACTTGCATGTTTAGGTAACATGTTTATTCGCCTTGATTGAGTTTAAGTGATGTTGCACGTATATAATTATGTGCATAGGTGAATGTTTATTCCCTCCACCATTTTTATTATTAATTAACTTAGTTTATTTGTAAGACTATCACTGAGCATATATACACTATCTTTTCCTCTGGAATCTTGCTGGAATTTAACAAAGTGTTGAACGCTCTTAATAAAAATAAATAGATTTTGGTACTGATTTGTAACCAATTTCCAAGGAAACCCCGATTCTTGATTATATATCCAAGTTCATTCTGCCTGCAACTGAGAAATGTGGTAATTGTGGGTTTAACAGCAGTGGTAGGAGTTGGGTTGCCAAGGCTGAGATTTGCGTCCTTTACCAAGTGCCTTCTGGTTTGTGTGCGCTGATATTCCACAGTGTGTGTATGAATGTTTTGTGTGTATGAGTGTGAGTATGTTTGTGTAATTGTATTTGTTAGTGTCTCTGGTTTAGTGTACGTTTAATTGTAAATGAAAGTTTACTTTTGTTAATGCACTGCACCAATTTGTGTGTTTCATGTAGGCGAGCGTAGGTAAGGTCAGTGTTGGTGTGTGTATATTTACTTTTCTTAATGAGTGTGTGTGTGTGCGTTTGCGTGCATGTACGTATGTGTGTGTGTGTGTTAGTGTGTGAAAGATTTGCGTGCGCCAGGTAAGTGAGCGTCTACACTTTGCGTGCGTGTGGGCAGTGGCGGCTGCGTGTAGAAAAGATTGGCCTTAATGTGTAATAAGTAGTGCAGAGAGAGAGAGAGAGAGAGAGAGAGAGAGAGAGAGAGAGAGAGAGAGAGAGGGGATGCCGGGCAAGTGTGGAAAAAGAAAGTGCTATGCTGAGAGAGTTGTCGGAATGGGAAATGTAAGGCACGGTTAATTCAACACTGGTGTAAATAAGAAAGTGTGAACCAGAATTTTAATTGTCACCATTTTACATTGAAAACTTAAACAAATCATATCCCATTAAGAGATGAAACAGCGTCCCACTAGAAAAAAAAAAAAAATAGATTATAAGAAGGAAAACTACGAAACACCAAGGACAGCAAAGAGGATCGACTTCACCCGTGATACAAGGTTAATTTTAGAGAAAGTAACAAATTCTAAAAAACGTGTAGAAATGAAAACGTTGTCCCTCTTCATAACCCCACCATACTCTTATTACCTGCTGCCACACCATTACCATAGTGCACCTTCCCCCATGCAGTCCTCATAATGACATGCATACATAATACTGACTGCAACTACCACCTCCACCACCACATACAGTAAGTAAGTAAGTAGGGTTGTTGCCATCACCACGAATCGAATTACTGTTCTCTCACATTATGTATCATACAATTACGTCCCACCATTGTCATCCTTGTGAAAAGAAAAATTATCACATTGTGCAATCACTCCATCATTTGAATCTCCATCACCATCATTAGAGTCCCCTTCCACCAACATCACTCACCACTTCCTACTCTCCCACCACCACCACCTCTATTGACTATTCTCCCATTACCTCCACCACCACCACCACCACCACCACCACCATTGCCTACCCTCTCACCACCACCAACATTATAATTTGCATACCCTCCCACCACCATCACCACTACAACCATCATTAGAAAACCCTCCCACTACCATCACTACTACAACCATCTTTAGAATACCCTCCCACTACCATCACCACCACCACCACGACCTACCTACCTACTTACCTACCTACCCACCCACCCACCCCTCCCCTCCCCTCCCCTCACACAGACAACAGGGGCAGAGCAGTTGAGTGTCAGGGAGACGAGCGAGTATCACCGTTGAGGGAGCAATCTTTCTCCATCTTTCCCTCCACCCCCTTTTCCATCTTTCTCTCCATCCCTTTCAACATCATCCTCGTCCATTCCTCCCTCGCCACCCTACTTCCACTCATTCACTTCGGACCCTCTCTTCCTCTCTTTCCCTTCCCTCTCTCTCCCCCCCTTTTTTTGTTTATCTGTTTCCCTTCCTCTCTTTACTCTGCTTTCCTCTTCCTTTCGCTTTTACTGCCTTCACTCGTATTCAACTACATTTATACTATCCACATACTCCACTATTCATCCACCTCTTCCCTCCTCCTCCTCCCCCTCCTCTACACCTTCCTCCTCTTCCCTCCTACTGCACTATTCATCCTCCTCTTCCATCTTCCCCCTCCTCTACACCTTCCTCCTCTTCCCTTCTACTGCACTATTCATCCCCCTCTTCCCTCCTCCTCACCTTCCTCCTCTTCCCTCCTCCTCATCCTCCTCCTCTTCCCTCCTCCTCATCCTCCAAACCTTCCTCCTCTTCCCTCCTCCTCATCCTCCACACCTTCCCTCTCTTCCCTCCTCCTCCTCTCCACACCTTTCCCCTCTTCCCTCCTCCTCCACACCTTTTCCCCCTCTTCCCTCCTCCTCCACACCTTCCCCTCTTCCCTCCTCCTCCTCCACCTCTACCTCTCTGCTCCTTCCACCTTCCCCCTTCCCCCTCCAACCTCATACAGAATTAAAGTAGTTAGTCGTCCTTGTTCCACTCGTAATTGTTTTCTATTGTTACCAAGGCTATATTTTTGGGTTCTCATTTCCGGAACAAAAAATCGTGCGTAACTTCTCCTAAAGCGTGTTCATATTTCTCCTTTCCACAAAAATACTCTCCCTTTTGAATATCACCTTCTTTCATTTACAGGGTTTATACTTTCACATTTCTTTGCGCTTTACATATTTGTGTTTTCATTATTCTTTGTGCCTGTTATTTTTCTTTTCATATATATATTTCTTTGCTTATTTTTGCTTTATATTTCTGCTTCACAATATATAGAAAATGTTCTCTACGTTTTTCAATATATATGATTTAAATTTCTCGTCATTCTGTCCTCTAAAATAAGTGTTGTACTCATTTCATTTTCTTTACTTTTATCGCTATTCTCCTCCTCCTCCTCCTTTAATTTGTCTTCCTCTTTTAATTTTCGTCCATCATTGTCATATGTTCTTATTCTTAAATCAGTTCATTTTGCTCTCCAATTACTTGATTAAATGTTCTTGTTCGTTCCCTCTGTACTGCTTTTTTATAATTATGATTGTTTTTGTCCCCTCATTTCTCTCTCATTCATGTCTTTCCATTCATATTCATTATTTCCAACTTTTCATTACTTATTCCCTCCTCCCCGATTTTTTTTTTTTTTTTTTTTATATTCCTGCTTCCCTCTCTAGTCTTTCCATCATTATCTCACCTTCCTAGCTCACACATTCATTCCTCCTTCCTCTCTTTCACTGTTATTTTGTCCTCCTTGCTCGCGTATTTTTTTCACATCTATTCCATCCTTACTTTCCACTCTCCTCCTCACCTTTTTGTCTCCTCTCTCACTGTTGCCTCCCCTCATCCACGCACCTCTTTGCCTCCCCCTCTTCCTCTCTCCTTCTTGCCCCCCTTTTCCCTCTCTACTCCTTCTTACCTCCCCTCTCCTTCTTACTTCTCCTCTCCTTCTTACCTCCCCTCTCCTCCTTACCTTTCCTCTCCTCCTCGCCTCCCAGTCCCCTTCTTGCCTTCCCTCTCCTTCTTTCCTCCCCTCTCCCCCGATAATCAATCAGCCTGCAGCAGCCTGGGAAGCGTCCACAAGAAAGCCTGTGCCTGAAACACATTGTCCTACTCTTACCTCCTTGGTGTCAGGGTGTTTCTGTTTACCCTTAAGGGGATACGGTTGGTACATTAGAACCACTTGATTCCTCCAAAGTATGCCAGAAAACAGGACCAGAAGAACAACAATAATGATGACTTGTTTCCTTGAATAGTTTGAGGGAATCACAGTTACTCCAGATTAACCAACATCATTCATGCTCATCACTCAGGATTCGGACACTTGAACAATTCCTTCTAAGCGAAACATATGCGCATATAAGAGGCACCTGGTGTGTGTGTGTGTGTGTGTGTGTGTGTGTGTGTGTGTGTGTGTGTGTGTGTGTTTAACTTTAATCTTATTTTTGTTGTAACCGCATTCTGAATGTATGTCACATCGTTCGTTTGTCTCCCTCACTGAAAATTGTTTGTAATACTTTATTTGTTAAAATAATGAGTGACACCTCGTTCTCACACACACCTTGCCTCACCCTTACACCTCATCTCAATCTCAAACCTCACCTTACCTTCATACCTTGGCTAAGCTTAAAGAGACTGTCAATTTTGATATATTGAAAGGCTACTGATTCCTCCCAATTATGCCAGAAAAGGGATGTCCCTCAGTGGCATAGTTTGGAGGAATTGGAGACCGTTCAGTTCACCAACAAAAGAATGTCCCCTTAAAACCTCACCTCACTCGTCGCTCTCCCCTCAGACTCACCTCACTCGTCGTCCTCACCTCGCTTCATCATCCTCACTCACTTGACCCCTTACACCTCACCTCACCTCATCTCACCCGAGCATCCCGCCTCACACTTTCCCAATACTCCAATTATCCCCCTTTTGCTCTCCAATTCCCTGACGTCCTATCTTTCATCCTTACATTAATTTATAGATTTTCTTTTTTATAAAACCCGGCAATAAATTTCGAAACCAACAAATTGTACCGGAGTCGAGGGTTAAGTCGAATTATATTGCTCGCTGGGGACTACATAAAACTTGAAATATATGAGAGTGTTCCCAGGGGGCTGTATAAATTCGCATGCAATCGTTTCCATTATTAAAGAGTTTCAGTGATTCGTATTGTGTTTATTTTTAGGGTCTTTGCAATCTGTGTATAGCTGTAGTTGTGCACCGAATATATATAATGGCGTCCGCAGGTCAAGAATATAGAGACACAAATGCTAAGACTGAATGGAAAGGGAAAAAAATTAGGAAAGGGCTTGAGTTTTGAAAGTACCACTATAAAAATCTCAAGAGCTCTATTCTCAGTGACCCTCTTTTTGTCCACACGTTTTTCACATGCTACTCTCGTCCAGATTCAAAAGTATAGGAAGAAAGGGAGAAGGAAGGTAAAAAATCGGAGGTAAGAATGAGGAAGGAGGCTGGTGTTGGTGGTGGACATGTAGGGAGAGTGACTGAGTGATGAGTGAGAAAGAAGGTGATGCACGAAAATGAATTATACTGTCAGACGAAGATGAGACTTGAAGATAACTGAGGTGAGCTTGGCATTGGGTGCTGTGTGATGGGATGTGAGTCGGAGATGATGGTGAGGCTGAAGGTAAGGGAAGAACTAGGTAATCGGGATGGAGGTAAGATTGAAGGAAGAGAGTAGAGTAATTAATTGTTAGGGGTTGGAACAAGGGGGAAGAGCGAGTAGTGAGGGTGGGAGTTATGAAAAAATAATGATGATGAGAGGTATAGGGTGAGTGGGAGAAAATAGTGAAGATGAGGGATGGGGGCGAGAGATGTGGTTGGGGTAATTAGTAAAATAGTGCGGGTGATGGAAGGAATAGTGTGGGTGAAAAGGGAAAATAATGATGGTGGGATGAATGGGTGAAGGGAGAATACAATGAGGGTGAGGAATCATTTTGAGATGTAGTTAGGGTGAGGGATGGATAGGGTCAGGTGAGATGTAATTTGGATTAGGAAGAGTGAGGGGTCAGGGTGAAATGTAGTTTAGGTGAGGGAGAGTCTAAGGTCAGGGTGAGATGTAGTTTAGGTGAGGGAGAATCTAAGGTCAGGGTGAGAATTAGATTAAGTGAGAGAGTGTGATGGCTCAGGGTGAGATGTAGTTTGGGTGAGGGAGGGGAAGGGTGGACATACATACATACATACATACATCTGGTGATCTAGGGAGTGAGGGATACAGGGGGTCAGTGGGGTGAGGTTACAGATATCTGAGAGTGCATAGGGGTGTCTGATCTGGGGGTGTGTGTAGGAGGACGATACTCTCACTCATTCACTCACTCACTTACAGACTCACTCGCTCACTTACTCACTCACATCCCACAGACTCACTGACACTCGTCCCCCCTCCCAACCCCAACTCCACCCCCACCCCCCTACACACACACTACATTATACACTCACCCATCGATCTTCTCACATCTCCCCCCCCCCACACTCACACACACACAAACACTTTCCTCCACATACCCTCATCTACATCCACACACACTCATTCGCACCCATATCTTCATCTACTCCCACACACACACACACACACACACACACACACACACACACACATACATTCGCACACACACCCTCACCTACACACACACACACTCATTTCGCATACACACTCACTCATGATGACATACACACACTTCCCACGAGCGGATGAATGAGGCTGGTGCTATATCCATGGTCGCGTCGCGGTGAAAAACTTGTCGTCAATTAAAACTGTTCCATCCACTCGTATTGTATTCTTTTTTATCGTTCTGTCTGGTTTCCATCCGTGTGCCCTCTTAACAGCCGTATTCCTTGTCAAACCCGTGG
>JAWQEG010004867.1:22500-51929 GCA_033782935.1 Petrolisthes cinctipes
ATGACATCGGAAGTTCCAGATACACGGAGAATGATTTTTCTTTATGTATATATAATAAATTTTTTGTCATTTACATCGTCAATCCATTGAAGAAAAAAAACGAAAATACATAGTCGTATCATAAATTTCTTAACAAGTTGAAACTTTGTTTCTTTATTGCCGTATAAAGAAGTAACGATGCCTTGTCAATCTTATTCAACTCCAGAAAGAGTTTACGTTTACTATTGTTAACGAAACTGATATAATTCGAACAACCATTCATCACTCGTACCGTCACCATACAATTATAGCGCAGTGATTTTTGTTTAATTTATACCCTTTATTTCCGTCACTATCTTTAAATTTAAACTCAACGATTTTCGGGGAGCAAAACGAAACGAAAATAAAACCAAGCTTTATTTTCTGTAGATCATATTGTTCGGGTTAGTGGTATGTTCTTAGGGTGTTGTAAAAATTGACTGGGAGTCTCGGTTTGTTTACCAGGTTCCAGACACGAGATTTGTAGTGATGAAAATGTAAGGAAACGCCCGTAGATTTATTTTGACCACCTCGCACTCGCTGCCTGGTCGTCCCGTCAGTTTGTGCTGGCCGTGATGTGTCTATTTCGATGAGGCGTCTGTGGGTGCAAGACGAAGTGTAGCGAAGGCAAAGTTAGGCACATGACAAGTTTTGCTCAAGTTTGTGTTTGAGTAGTTACGGTGAAGGCGGAGGCGGGGGTGAAGGTGAAGGTGAAGAAAGTATTGAAGGTTGGGTTGGAGACGGAAGGATAGGTAGAGGATGGAAGTGGAAAAGAGGACGGCATTGGTGGTGGTGGTGGTGGTGGTGGTTAGATTACTCAAATGCAATTATTATTTTCTAATTTTATGTGATGGTTTCCCCACCCCTTCTTCCTGTTGCATTTTTTCCAATTTTTTTTTTTTTTTTTTTTTAGGACATGGCAACAGTAAGGGAAATAATGGATATTTGTCGATTCGTAGATGTCCATACTCATTATATTTTTCTTCTCCTCCTTTTCATCCTATGTATTGACATTTTTCCACTTCTTTATGTCCTCTTCCTTTCTTCTTTCCAACTATTATCGTATCCTTTTCCTTGTCCTCTCTTTCAGTCCATATTCGCTTTCATTGCCAATCACTTTTCCAATTCTTTCTTTCATCACTTCCTAAGCCATTCTTCCTCTTCCACCTTCAACATATTCCCCATTCAATTTTCTCATTCTGTTCTTTCACCTTCTTCCACTTTGGTCTTCCTAAATTATTCCCATCATCTCCTTCTACCTCGCTCTCTCTTCTTCCTCCATATATTTCATTCCGTCCTTTGCATTACTTCCACTGTTCCATTCTATTCCTCGTTTTCCTCTTATTATTTCTTTATTCTCTGCTTTTTTATACCTCTCTTTTTTCCCCCTCCTCCTCCCCTTACATTTTCATTGCCCCTTCTACAATTTGAGCGCCTCATCCTGCCATAAATTTGTCTCAGCCTTCAGCCTCCGCCCATCTTTCTTCTCCAACACCTCTCCCCTCCCCTCCACCCCCTCTCCCCTCCCCTCCACCCTCTCTCCCCTCCCCTCCACCCCCTCTCCCCTCCCCTCCACCCCCTCTCTTCCCTCCATAATTCTCTTCTTCACCACTGTCTGCCATTTTCCTTGTACCATTCATTCCTCTGCTTCTGCCATTTCTGAAATAACATTCATTCTCTTCACACACACACACACACACACACACACACACACACACACACACACACACACACACACACACACACACACACACACAACACACACATTCGTCTTTTTTTCATCACTCACCTGTCAATCACTCACTTTTATCAACTTCATCAGTCTTGAATTCACCGTCACTTCACCACCATTTCCACGCAGCCTTTCCTCTTTCATTACTCTCCCTCACCCTGTTCACTCGCTCCAGCATTTTCTCCACCCTCTCCCCTACTTTCTCTCCTCCGTCTTCATCAATTACAGTCTCTTCCTCCATCAACAACCCTGCCTCACACCTCCTTGACCCTTCCCCTACTCCTCAATCCCTCTCATCCTCTCTCTCTTTCCATTCTCCTTCATCATCCATTCATCACAATCACCACCAAAGTCACCGCCGCCAAACCTTAATTCTAACTAACTGATTAGCCTACACTTACACATTTCAAACCGTCATTACCTTCGCCTTGTCACCCCCACCTCCATCTACACATTCATAGTCACCTTCACAACACATCCACCTTCCATCTCCTCTTTCACATATTCACTCTTCCATTCCTCCACCTACTCACCTCCACCTTCCATCTCCTCTTTCACATATTCACTCTTCCTTTTCTCCACTTTTCCTCCATCTCCTCTTCTACATTTTCACTCCTCCTTGCCTCCACCTACACACCACCGTTCCACCCTTCATCTCCACTTCAACGTTATCAATCATCTTTGCCTCCACATCCACTCCATACTTATCTGTCTTCATTCTATCCCAAACCCAGTGACGCCTACATCCAATTAATTTCCTCGTTGTTGGTTGTATCACATTTTGTAATACTGCCAGTCCTTGTAACTCTTTGTAGCCTCATGCCATTTCCTTATTCCCATTTTTCCTCACCGCCATACCTCTTTACCACCTTCTCAACCCACTTCCTTCCCCTCCCCTCCCCTCTTCCTGGCATGGGATCATTAATATCAAGTGTCGTCGTGTGACCAGAGCGGCCACAGCTCGACCTCTTCACTCTATTTCCAGCGTGTCTCCTGTCTTAACCGCATCTCTCCTGTCCCAAACATCCACTTCCGTCCTTATCTTATTCAAAACCTTCACTGCAGTTCGCCAGCCTCTGTTTATTTTGACTTCTTCGTCACGGGACAGTCCGCCTCTTGTTTTTAGCCATCTCTTCTATGAATCATCCTCTCTAGTCAATCTCTTCCCAGAAACTTCCACCACCAGCTTGTTACTTGTCTGAAACCAACACCACCAGCTCGTCTACCCTTTAAAGGCTCCAATGCAGCCTGGCTATTGTTTGAAGCAACCCCTTTAATTTACCTCAACTTAATGAGGTAATTTGTCTGAAAACATTACAGCAAGTCTGTCCGTCTGTCTTGTAAATTTTCATCCTAGATTGTTGTTGACCTGAAGCCTCTACTAAATATCTGTCCATAATCTAAATAAAGTTAAACACAATCAGGCTTATGACTCATACTATAGAGTCGAAAATATGTATGGTTTTCTGTAACTGAGACGATCGAACATCATAAATACATTTCTAATACTTTATGGAGACATGAAGCACCAGGGGACAGAACCATTAAATCACAACTTGAACGACGCCACATGAGCATCAACCGAATCTGAAAGCAATAATTACGGCACTCCAGTATTAAGAACTGTTCCATTAATATAACCAATATAAATGAGAAGTGCCTTAATTAGGTATCAAGTTGGCTCTAAAATAGAATTGTAAACATTATAGTAACCCATTTAAGGGGGTAGTACAGTGTTGGTAAATGTGGAGTAACTGATTCACCCAAACTATTCCAAGCAACAGACTACCATTATATTTGCTCGTTAGATCCTGTTTCCTGGCATACTATGGAGGAATCAAGGCACTCCAAAATATCAAATGTGTACAATCCTCTTAATACTCTCTTAGGTTATCCTTGAAACATTGGGTGTATAGTTTGACTCTTCCTCTCAGTGGACGGGTACCCTGAAGCAGTACCCCAACACAGTAGCCTAAGTAGAATGTTTTACAAATGCAGATTCTCAGAGAGGCGTAACACATTTCGGCGCGGACCAATACATTTTCTCTTGCTACATTGCACTCTCGTAATTACATAGTTGCAGGGGTTCTCCATGCTCGCAATTTCACCTCGAGCAATTTAAAAGATACGGGCGATGCATGTAGATACGGTACGTACACAAACACACACATGTAGACACACAGTGCTTTATGATATGTGCTACTTATTGAGATAGTCAACGAGTTCAATTACTTAGCCTATACCTGCCCACGCACACTCGATTAAGACACACACACACACACACACACACACACACACACACACACACACACACACACACACACACACATACACACACACACACACACACACACACACACACACACACACACACACACACACACACACACACACACACACACACACACACAAGCAAGCAACCAAGCAACCTGTTTATCTGATTTACACACCAAACGCAAGACTATTAATCTAACACACACACACACACACACACACACACACACACACACACACACACACACACAAGAGGCTTAACTATTAATCTAAGGTGTGAGCCAGAGGTTAAGCATTATCTCCCCGGGAAGAGAGAGACGCCATTACAGCCAAGTTTGTGATATGTATTGGTGTCTGAGCATCGGAAAACCGAACGCCTGGCAGAGGGTCGACGTCGTTAAACAGATGTGCCAAATAACGTAGTGTGCTATTATGGGTATTGGAGCTCGTGTGTGTTGGTCGACAGGTGTGTGTGTGTGTGTAGGTAGGTAGGTAAGAGAGGTGTGTGTGTGTTTGTGTAGGTAGGTAGGTAAGAGGTGTGTGTGTGTAGGTAGGTAGGTAGGTAGGTAAGAGAGGTGTGTGTGTGTGTGTGTAGGTAGGTAGGTAGGTAAGAGAGGTGTGTGTGTGTGTGTAGGTAGGTAGGTAAGAGAGGTGTGTGTCTGTAGGTAGGTAGGTAGGTAGGTAAGAGAGGTGTGTGTGTGTGTAGGTAGGTAGGTAGGAGAGGTGTGTGTAGGTAGGTAGGTAAGAGAGGTGTGTGTGTGTGTGTGTAGGTAGGTAGGTAGGTAAGAGAGGTGTGTGTGTGTAGGTAGGTAGGTAGGTAAGAGGAGGTGTGTGTGTGTGTGTGTAGGTAGGTAGATAAGAGGAGGTGTGTGTATGTAGGTAGGAAGGAGGAGGTGTGCGTATGAATGTATGTGTGTGTGTTTGCTTGTAGGTAGGTAGGTAGGAAGGAGGTTGTGTGTGTGTGGATAGGAGCAATGGTTGGGGTAATGTCTGGGTGTATGTTGCTCTTTCAATCTCCCTCTCTTTTTTCTCGTCCAGCTTACTCTTCTTCCCTCTCCCTATCTATCTATCTCTCTCTCTCTTCATCTATCTATCTATCTATCTATCTATCTATCTATCTATCTATCTATCTATCTATCTATCTATCTATCTATCTATCTATCTATCTATCTATCTATCTATCTATCTATCTATCTATCTATCTATCTGGTCCTCTATCTGTCTATATCTATCTCTTTTTTTTTCTCGTTTTTTCTTTCCTTCCCTTTAGTTCCTCCTCCCAACATGTACCCCACCCCGAGCCACCCACTATTCTTTTCCCAGTATCCCCTTAATTACACTGTTTTGCCTCGCCCTGCCACCCAACACTCCACACTTTCTCTCACGTATTTATTTTGGATTTCCAATTAATTGACTTTTATGAAAACTAGTCCTTTTATATTGTTAGGAAACATCTTTGATGAAAACTTGAAACACCTATCATGTTGTTTAAATATTGGTTTATATAATTATAGTATGTTGACATTGAAATATTTTGATGATTATAATTCAGATCAAACGTAGCGTGCTTCATTTCGTCTTATCGTGATCACCACTCCACCTTCTGTGTTATTTATTGACGGCACGATGGGTATGTAAAAACTGAAACCTTTTGATAATACACTTTATATATCTAAGGACAAAAAGTATTCAGTGGAAAAGAGTAGGAGGAGGAGGAGGAAGTATACCTTTTTATTATTGTATCGTATATTCATTTTTGTTTAGAGTAGATTTAGGGGAGAAGAAACTCCAGGGTGTCCTCCCCTAGACATAATTCTTTCTGGACATCCTCCCCCTGATACATTCAGGATGGGGGCCTTTTCCCCCTGGACATTACTCTCCCTGGACATCCCCCAGTCTCTGTTCTCTACTACACTCTACTCTTACGTCGCAAAACTCTCCTACCTAGACAAATTCCCTCCTGGTCCTGCACTCCTCCTTTTTAGTTCTGTGATATATATAGTTCACTAAGGATCTACAGAGCTATGAATTGTTGGCACATGCATACTTGTAGAGGGTTGGACATATTTTTATTTATGTTCATTTAAAGATAGTTTTAGAATATTGCCTTTAAGGGGGTCATCTGTTGTCTGCGAGTTGAAGAGTTATTTATTCCTCTAACAGGTGCTATGAAACTGATTTCCTATGAACCTTACTCCTATATTAAAGGACTCTTCTGTTTCCTGCATAACCTGGAAGCATCAGTAATAATCCAATTCACCCACAACAGGTTCATAGGACGAACCGTAATAGATTGAGGTAGTTAAACATGCACTTTATCACTAAGAGGTAGATCAAAGCTACCATAAACATCATGGGGAAAATATCATTAAAACACAGACCTCACACCGACCACGCGTACAGCTACAATCAAATATCCACCAACACTTTCCATCCATCGTAGTCAATATCTTGGTAATAAATAACAACACGTGTATGATTTTGCAGCATCTCATAATAATAATTGAGGGGGTTGAGTTGACGTAAGGTGTTGCATGATTATATATTGATATGATACTGATTTACTTGCAACATGGAAGGAAAGTGTCGATAGTTATTTGATTGTGGCTGTACATGGAGAACAAATAAGACGGTGAGGTGAGATTGGCTGACTGACCATTGGAGCACATGACATGAACCAGTTTTAATGGTCGTTTACTGGGCAACCTCTCCAGTTAATATATTCTAAGAACACCTGGCCGTCCGATCATGGTGAGAGAAGCAAGGCGGGATATGGCTGCTGAGGAATGTGAGAGATGTGACTGGAAAAAATTATTGACCAGGGAGAGAGAGAAATATTATATATCAGATATTATATATTATAATTTATATTAAGTCCTTATTTAAGTTGTGTTCCTACGGTGAGTGGACTCGTGTATAGGTACCCAGAAGATGATAATTATATGGTTTATCACTTTAATATGTTACATTTGTGGTTAAGGGTAAATTGTTGCTTCAAGTTCCTGAGATACGCACATATATACTCAAATATACGCACATATACAGCATCCTCAAATTCCAACATACATATATATAGTACCTGCAGAGCAACGCACATATTCAGCGTACAACACAGTGGATATGTAATTTAAGTTTGGGATTGTTCGTAGCCTGTGAACACGATAATTAGTCTGATTAATTCCTATCCGCGATCTCTCTCTCTCTCTCTCTCTCTCTCTCTCTCTCTCTCTCTCTCTCTCATATCCTCCTCGTATTTCTATTTTCTTTCCGTCACTAATCTTCTCGTCTTTTCTTTCCTCCCTCCTCGTCTTCCTCTTCCCCTCTTGTCGCCTCTGATAATGTCACTTTATTTTTCATTTCGTTTCCCATTCTCGTCGTATAACTCACCTCACTATTTCTTTCATTCTTCTCGTCTTCCCATTCCCATATTTTCTCTTCCATGTTTTAACTTCTCTTCGTCTCTTCTTTTCCACAACCTTCTTCTTTTATTTATCTTTCCTCGCTTCTCCTTCCTTACCCCTTATTTTCCACTACCCCATAACTTCATTAATCAATTATTAGTCGACTATTTTGCATGGATGTTACAAGATATTAAGAACTCAAAATTTCAGTAACATAATTTTGTCACATACATACATACTGTACGGTACATACATATCTACATACATACATACATTCATACATACATTGCGATTCGTAAAAGTAAACCTTGAACCAAAATACACACACACACACACACACACTCTTGGACTGCGGTTTGGCTTGTGTTTCCTGATTGGTGGTGACTGAGTTGTGGAGCACCAGATGACCCCATTCCTCACCTCCCAGCAGTGACAGGTCCACTCCGCACTCAGTGACTCGTGTAATGATGGGGTGATCTAGCTTCCAGTCAGGACCATCCATCTCCACACCACGCCACATTCCATGCCACACCACGACACATTCCATGCCACGCTATACACCACACTACGACACATTCCATGCCACACCACGACACATTCCATGCCACACCACGACACATTCCATGCCACGCTATACACCACACCACGACACATTCCATGCCACGTTACACCACACCACGCCACATTCCATGCCACGCTATACACCACACTACGACACATTCCATGCCACATGACGACAAATTCCATGCCACGCTATACACCACACTACGACACATTCCATACCACACGACAACACACTATGACACATTCTTTGCCACGTCACACCACACTACGACACATTCCATACCACGCTACAACACACTATGACACACTACACCACATCACATTAAACCAAAGCCAAAAGTATATTACTGGCATTGACACCACACCACATTAAACCACAACACCACGATACGCAACCCACATTGCAGTACATTACATCACACACAACGCCACACCACCACGGTCACTAAGAAACCACACCGAGTATAATAGAAATCCTATCAAATGTCTCTCCGGTATGACGTCAGGCTGAAGTGTGACCGTGTGTGTGTGTGTGTGTGTGTGTGTGTGTGTGTGTGTGTGTGTGTGTGTGCTGAGATGACGAGCTGCCCACAGACTCATATGGCCGCCCTCATAAACACATTACTATAACACAATGTCATGAGGACTATTAAAATTCTCTGGCTTGGTTGACCCACATGTGACCTTCATTACAATTTTATGATTCGCGGTTAATATTCGTCTGGTGTTTCATATTTGCGTCCGTGCACTGTTTTCAGATTATTTTATCGTTTAGGTGTTCAAAGTTAGTTAGAAATGTTCGGATGTACGAATCGACAGAGGTGAGTGTGAGAGTTTTATTAGAGGGGCATGATGTGTTGGTGAATTGGAGACGAATGATTCCTTCTCACCATGGAGCAAAGAAGGTCTTATACGTAGGAATTCAGTTTTGTGACATAGTTTGGAGGAATCGTGTAGCCCACTAATTCTTTCAAAACACGTGCCCTTTAAAGTCGTTCAATCTATCTTGTTATCCCCGTTGCTTGCCGGTTGCATTTCCTAGAGATACGATTATGAACAGTCAGTCATGTCGTCACTGAGGAGGCACGCATACAAATATATATACTGTTAACTAACTCGGAAATGTGTGTTGAGTCATGAATAAAACAGTGCACAGTTTGATATAAAAACCTCAAATTCAAAGGAAATAACATTATATGAGTTGAGTCATGGATGAGACAGTGCATAGTTTGATATAAGAAGCACAGATTCAAAGGAAATAACTTCTCTTGTTTTAAGCGAGCACCAGCAGCAGCAGCAGGGGTGTGCTTGCGTGGGGGTGACGCATCCACACATATGTCAGACGCCCACGCCAGTCAGACACGCACTTAGTCCTTCTATACTTTGCCCCCTGGATATTTTGTAAGCTTGAAAATCAATGTCTTTCCGATCTGCACTCTTGTCAGTATTACCCCCGGACATGCCAGCTGTCAAAAAGGGAAAGTATTCCATTATTTCACGGGCTGTACCGCGGTTTATTTTGATCACAAGGAAATCCGCTCATACAAGTAAACATTCTTCCCTGACGCCAGCATAGGCTATCTGTAAGAAGCCTCAGGAACAAACCATATTTTATCCTAATACTCGGACACATTCATACAAACACATAATTCTCTCCAGATATTCAGTAGCTCAGTGTTAAAAAAAATATTATGACATTGTTTATAAAGGCATCAGTAAGTACAGAATGTTACAACATCAGTAACATTCTGTGAAGTATACATCAATGCTTAGTCAATGTGGAATCTATTTTTGTGCTATTAGGTGCTTCTTTCGAGCTACTGAAGACACCCCCCCCCCCCCACACACACACACACCTCCTGGCCTTGCTTGAGTGTGTTCAGGGATTGGGGGAAAAATAGTAGCTCCAGGAAACTCGATATATAGGATGCGACGGCGTTCAGATATATCGCCGAAATGTACACCTGCCTATCTTCTCTAGCTTCCCCTTCGTCGTCTCTCCCTCTCCCTCCTTTTTTCATTTCTAATTCATATTTATCCTTTCCATTTCTAATTCACATTAATCCTTTCCCTGCCCCTTCTCTGCCTGTCCGACCCAAGCTTGTGAAAACACACACACACAGGACTACAAGAGAACCTCCACAAAAACCCAGGCAATAGTAAGGACATCAGATCGTTCTCTCGACCAACCAACCACTCGTAGTTGCCTGTTTGTCTTTTCTCCCCTGATCGCCTCACTTCACTCACCGCAACCCGACACCAACGTAAATAATTGTCTTCTATTTTTGAGGGGCGGAGCTGGAATGGTTTGTCTCGTGTTGTGTGATCTGGCCTCTGTTTGTGTGTGTGGGGTTTGGAGGACAGTATTGGTGTGAGGTTGTGTGTGCGTAAATGGGAGAGGATGGTGGTGGTGAGAAGTTAAGGGTTGTATGGATATAAGGATGGTGATGTGTAGCTGTGTAGAGGTTAGAGAGCACTTATGATGTGGTTGTAGATAAGAGAGGATATTTATGTTTGTGTGCGTGTGGGAAAAGTCCCACTCAGAATTCAACCTGTTCTGATTCTCTATTGTCAATCTACCTTTCGAATCCAATCCACCTTCTACAATATTTTTCTCTTTCTCTTTCATCCTTTCTCATTCTACCATTCCATCTCTCTCTCTCTCTCCTTCCCTCTCCCCGTCTATCCTTTCCAACCTACCAAGGACTCTCAATCACCCACTAATTATATATGCCGGTAAAACCCCCTCATCCTTCTCACATATTCAGATGACGACGGTGATTTCTGATTGCCTTTCACCCTTTCCCTCCTACCCCACCCCACTCCACCCACGACCCGCATCATGACGTAGAAAATGAGTCGCCGATTTTGATACTCTACGCCTGGGATTATATTATATGAAGGGGTAGTGTTATTATCGGCTTATGGCTCCTGCTGTTTTACCCCTATACTGCATGTACCTTTTTCTCACTTATTTTCACGTCCTCAGAAAGGTTTTAAAAGTGGTAGTACACTAATTTTAAGTGGTTAGTACACTAATTTGTTAGTGGGATAATTCACTAATATGTTAATTAAGGTGGTAGTACACTAATTTGTTAGGGGAGTAGTACACTAATTTGTTCAAAATATTGGAATTGTTGAACTCTCGGTCGTGGAATTATTATTATCTGCTCACTACTTGGCATTAGCGTAGAGAAACCACCGCTAACTTAGTATCAGAGTAGCCAATTCAACCATGCAGTCAAATTTATCAGGGCGTTATGTTCCTTATACGTCATGCAGCCACCATCCACATCCACCCTTTTTCCTGTTCCACTCTCATACCTCCATTTGTACCCTTCGCCAGCAACCCTCCTGTACTCCCCCCCTCTCCCCTCCCCCGTCCCCCCGCGCCCCCGAAACTCCTGTCACTTTTATCATATCGACTGTCACCGAACTCTCCCACCTGAGCCACCACGAATCGCATCTATCTCCATCTCCACTTTCAACTTTTGATGTGTCCGCCTTCATCCAAACTCCATTTCGTTTCTCCCCCATTACCCTACCTCCACAACATCCACCACTCCTTCCATCTCGACCTCATTTTCCACCTCTACCTCCCTTCCACCTCCACAACCACCATCACTCCTTTCATCTCTAGTAGTTAGTCTCTCTTCCACCTCCACACCCATGCATGCACCATTCATCACCACCCTCACCTTTATTTACCATTTTCTCTCATTCCACCACCACCACCACTACCACCCTCTTCTACCATACCACTTCCACCACCACCACCACCACTACCACCACCATCATCCTCTTCCCTACCTGTATCATCTCCCCCACTATACCACTTCCACCATTAGCAACTTAGTACCCTTTCCTCCACCACCTCCATCTCCACCTTCTCTCCACCACCTCCACAGCTTCCATGGAAATTCGCCTGAGATTTATTGTGGCTGCATATCGAGAGTCTCTGAGGCCGGACCCTTGCTTGAGGGGAGGAGGTGGGGGGCGTGAGTATGAAGAACGAGAGGTGGGGGGGGGGGGGTGAGTAAGAAGAAAGAGAAGTACCGGGTATACAGGAAGGAAAAGATGAGGATGAAGGATGGCGCATAGGAGAGGATGAGGAGGCTGAAGACGAGTGAGGGGTGGGAAGGGATGAGGAAGAAAGGGGTGAGGAAAGAGAAGGAATTGGAATAGGAATGGCAACTGGTGGTGAAGGAGGTTGAGGAAGAGGAAAAGAAAGACGTGAGTGGGAGGTGATGGATGGCGAATGGGAAAGGAGGAGGAAGAAGAGCATGAGAAATGGCTGATGGAAAGGATTAAGGAAGGAGGACGGGGATGAGGAATGAGGGAATAGGAGGGTTGAGTGAGGAGGAAAAGAGTGAAATTGTGACATGGATAAAAGAGAGGGACGAAGAATGGGGAGGAGGAGGAGGAGAAGGATTGGATGTGAGGGATTAGAGGAATGATGGATGAGGAAGGGAGATATGCAGGGAAAGAGGAATTTGCAGCAGCAGTAGTAGTAATAGAAATGGTAGAGTATTATTTTTGAGAGAGAGAGAGAGAGAGAGAGAGAGAGAGAGAGAGAGAGAGAGAGAGAGAGAGAGAGAGAGAGAGAGAGAGAATGAGCAGCAGCAGTAGTAGTAATAGAAGTGGTAGAGTATTACATTTGAGAGAGAGAGAGAGAGAGAGAGAGAGAGAGAGAGAGAGAGAGAGAGAGATGAAGTCATGAAGTAACAGTGAGGGAGAATGAGGGGGAAGAGTGAATGAGGGAGGGATGGGGGTGACAGGTTGCCTACTGGGGTATTGATGACACTGGTTCCAGCCCGCATCCATTCCTTCCCTCTTCCCCTTCCATTTCCCTTCTCCCTTCTTTCCCCTTCCTTCCTTTCCTTTCCCTTCCCCTCCCCTCCCCTCCCCTACCTTCCTTTCCTTTCCTTTCCTTTCCCTTCCCTTCCCCTCCTTTCCCCTTGCCTCTCTCTTCCTTTGCTCACTCAAAAAAAACAAAATGAAAATGGAGAACGGATGAATTTTCGCTGAATGAGAGAAAAAAAAATAAAGAATTGTCTATAGGTGTAGCCTGGTTGATGTTGACGTGTAGGGGAGGGTGGAGGGAGGGTTGACGTGTAGGGAAGGGTGGAGGGAGGGAGGGAGTTCATGGATAGGTGGGTGGAGGGTAAGTAGACTGGAGAGGTGGGTGGAGGGGTGGAGGGAAGGAAGACTGAAGAGGAGGGCGGGTGGTAGGGTGAGTGGGTGGATTGGTGGTTGGATAGTAGGGTGAGTGGATTAGTGGGTGGGTAGTAGGGTGAGTGGTGGGTGGGTGGATTGGTGGGTGGGTAGTAGGGTGAGTGGAGAGTGGGTGGATTGGTGGGTGGATAGTAGAGTGAGTGGATTAGTGGGTGGGTAGTAGGGTGAGTGGAGAGTGAGTGGGTGGGTGGAGGGAAGGAAAGCTGAAGAGGTGGGCGGGTGGTAGAAAGAGTGGATGGATGGATGGGTGGGTGAGTGAGTGGGTGGATAGATGGGTGGGTGGGTGGTAGGGTGGGTGAGTGAATGGGTGGATTGATGGGTGGGTGGGTGGATTGATGGGTGGGTGGGTGGTAGGGTGGGTGAGTGAGTGGTTGGCTTTTGTCCTTCTGTGGAGCTAATAATGGCTGATGATGGGTGCTGTGATGGTGGTGACAATGGCAATGGTAATGACGGTAATGAGGGTAAGGGAAGTGAGGCGTTTATGGTGATGATACTATTGTTTGTGATGATGGTGGCGCTATGAAGTTATGGTGATCCTGTTTTTGTGATGCTGGAGGTGATGGTGGATATGAAGTTAATGTGATGATACTAATGTTTGTGATGATGGTGATGATGGTGGCGTGATGAAATTATGGTGATCCTGTTCTTTGTGATGGTGATGGTGGTGATGGTGGATATGAAGTTAATGTGATGATATTATTGTTTGTGATGATGATGGTGATGATGGTGGCGTGATGAAATTATGGTGATCCTGTTCTTTGTGATGATGATGGTGGTGATGGTGGATATGAAGTTAATGTGATGATACTGTTGTTTGTGATGATGGTGATGATGGTGGCACTATGAAATTATGGTGATCCTGTTCTTTGTGATGCTGGAGGTGATGGTGGATATGAAGTTAATGTGATGATGGTGGTCATGGTTGGTGGGTATGAAATTATGGTGATACTGTTATTTGTGATGGTGATAGTGGGTATGATGTTTATGATGATGAATCTGTTGTTGTGATATGATGATGATGATGTTGGTGATACTCATGTTGCTTGAATCCTCCCCTTTTGTTCTATTATTATCTTTAAAATCTTTACCTCTCTGTATTTTGTCTCTCTAGTGACCTTTTCAGCATCTATCTTCTTCCAGTACCCCTTTCTTGTCCTTCTCTTCTCCTCATTTACGAGCCTTTTCAATCGTTCTTCGTCTACTTTGTTTTCTTAACCCTTCCTTTCACCCGCTCCATCTACCCCTTCTTCCTTCCCTCCTCCCTAACATCTCCCCTCTTGAACTCCTTTCTTCCTTGCCTCCTCAACAACCACTCCCCATCTTCTGTTACGGTACCTCATTCCACCCCCTACGGTACTCCCCTTCCTCACTACCTCGCTCACTTCTTGTCCACCTTTTCTTTTCACCTCTCACTTTTGTTATCTTTCTTCACCCCCATAATCTTACATCAGCTCTCCCTCTCCCTCTCCTTTTGTTACCAGCCTTTATAACACAGTCCCTCTTTCTTTTATATTTCTCTCGCTCCCTCAGTCTGTCTAAATTATCTGTATCTATTTTTCTCTGTCTCTTGTCCAACATTCTCTCTGCACTTTTATTTCTCTTCCTTGTGACGGCCAGTATAATATTTTTAATACGACTCTGCATCTATTTATTGTTATTTTCTTGTGCCCATCTGTCTGTCTGTCTATATCAGTTTGTCTCTTACTATCCCGCTGTTCTTTTGTACCTGTGTGTGTTGATCTATATATATTCTATCGGTCTCTTTCTCTTATGCATTTTTCTTCTCTCTCTGCCAGTCTGTCTGTCTGGCTGCTAATTCTGTATTTATGGCTCTTACCCTCCCCACACACAACCTTGCATCACCCCAACCCCGCCCCACCCCGCCCCCTGCATCACCCCAACCACGCCCCACCCCGAACCCCTGCATCACCCCAACCACGCCCCACCCCGAACCCCTGCCCCCTGCCTGCCATCACGACTCCTCAATCCACACACACAGGAAATACTCTCTGCATTCACTGTTTACAATGATGCCCCCACTGCCCTGCCTTCCCCCACTCCCTCCATCTTAACCCACCACCCCCATCACCACCACCAGTACCTCCACTCCACCATCACCACCAGTACCTCCACTCCACCATCACCACTAGTACCTCCACTCCACCATCTTTTCACCCTACTGTACTTACTTTTCCACATCCCTCCTTACCATTTCATTATTCACCACTCCCTTCCATTCCTATCCATTTTCCACCCCACCTCTCACTTGACACGGCACTCCACCTCGTTCCCATCCCTGCCCCCACTCTCCTCCTCCTATCCTTCATTTCCACTGCCCCCCATCCCTATCACCCCCACTCTCTCCCTCTCTAACCCCATCCCTATCACCCCCACTCTCTCCCTCTCTCTCCCCAGCCCTCCTCGCCCGCAATGTCAGGCCAATATGGACTCCTAATTATCCGCATGAAAACTCAAGCTTGTCACTCAGGAGGCTCGACTCTGAACGATTTCCACTAACAGAGACGAGAGAAAATCAACTATTCATTATTAATACAATGAACACTTTTATTCTATTACAACTACTTGAGGTTCTAACTTAAACTACTCTCGTAACGACTATTTTGCATTTTCGTAAACTAAAGGAGAAATAATTTGGTGGAAGGAAAGCACAAGGGAAAATCTCTTTTGTATAATTATATGGGTAAAGTAATTCTGGAGCACCTGGAGGGACATACTCAGTGAAGTACCAAGTTGTATTCTTTGTATATATGTCAAACAAGAAATCATTAACCCCTGAATGACTGTGGTTTCATGTTGACGTATATGAACTCTTCGGCCGTTAGTCCAAACATGTTATCTAAATATGGAGTAAGCTGTTATTTATAGATTACGTGAAATATTGTAGTTAACAGTGGTTCTTCCCTCCAGTTGGTGGTAGTCAGGGAGAAATGCAAAAGTTATCGGTCGCTGGTTTTTTTTTAGATTAAAGGTGATTCTCGAAACTCTAAAACTAGATTGGCACTGTCTATGTCGAGTATGGAGCCAGACTGAAAGTGAAGCCAATATGACCCGTAAACAGCGGTGTTATTGGGGCCATGATCGATCTTTTTCTCTGCACTTCGCTCAACTCTGACCAACAACCGAAACCCGATGTAAATGCGGTGTAAAAATGACCGTAATTCTACCTGTAATTAAGTCCATTTTGGCGTTGCGGGAATGAATAGGGGTCAGAGAGTGGGTACGGGAGGAATGGGTGGGTGGGTGAGTGAGTGAGTGGGTTAGGAATGGGTGGGAAGGTCGGGGAGGGATGAGGAGGAGGAGAAGGAGGGTAGGGGTGGCTGGGTGAGGAGACTGAGGTTAGGGGAGATGCAAGTGAGCGGTTGAATGAGGAGAGAAGGTAAAGAGGGGAGGATCGAAGAGTGACGAAGGGGAGAAATAGCTGTGATGGGAAGGGGATGGGTGGAGACTCAAAATAAAGTAGTGAACAGTGAGAGAATCAGGGGCGAGGGGAGGAAAGCAGGATGAAGAGGAGTGAGTAGGGAGAGAGGAAGCCGGGGTGAAAAATAAGTCATGGAGGAGAGATGTGTACAATGGTGGAGAATAACATGAAGATGGAGGAAGGGGGAGGAGGGTTGGCTTGGGTTAGGGTTTGAAATGAGGACAAGAGAAGATGTGGGAGAGGAGAGAAAAATAGAAATATGGTAGAGAGAGAAGACTCGAAGACCTAGGACAGGGGCTGATGATGATGATGATGAGAGGAATGGAAGCAAACGGGTAGGAAGAAAAGTGGGAATGAGATGTGGTGAGGGAACTATCGGACTCTGTAGACAAGACGTGAGGGAGGGAAGGGGAACGGGGAGGGGGACTAGGTTGGGTTGGGTTGGGTTGGGTTGGGTTGAAGGGAAGGGAGGGAGGAGACACCCGCTGGCTGGACAAAAGGAACAAGGTAGTGTCCGATTTCTGTGTCTTTTGTCCCGGTGGCGTGGAGACGGTGTTGTGGGGCGCTGTCTGCAATGGATAGCTCAGGGTGGTATCAGAGGGCGGTGGGTGGAGGGGGTGATGGGGAGGGTGTTGTGATGGTCGTGAGGGGTGGAGGGGAGTACGAGGGGTTGGGGAGATGGGATGGGGTGTTACCTTGTTAGGAGGGTACTGTGATGTCTACAAATTGAAGGAAGGTCTTTCTGATTCCTCCAGCTTGTCCTACAAGATAGATCTCTTACTTGTTTGCATAATGAGGTCGACTGCCCTCTGTCATAAAGGGCTACTGATTCCTTCTAACTAAGCTACACAACTCATTTCCTCTACTCGTATTATGAGGTAATCTGGTTCCTTGAGAAGTTGAGAGATCGAGGGGTACTAGGACGCTTGGTTAACTAATGAGAGTGGTTGAACTGCTGTTGTGGGGTGTCGGGGAGGAGAGGAGAGCACTTTGGGGGCTTGTGAATGGGAGTTGGTTGAAGATGAATCAAATCGAAGGAGGTTGAAGATGTGATGGGGAAGAGGAGAAGTAGGAGTAGTTCGGATTTGAAATGGGGTAGGGATGCAAAATGAAAGGGAGAATGAGGGGGCACTGATGGTGATAGTGGTGGTGGTGGAAGGAGTCTTGTGTTGGTGGGAATAATGAGGTGTGAGTAGGGTAGGGTAGGAAAGTGTTGGAGGAGTGGACGAGCGGAGTAAAGAGGTAAGATGCGAGGGAGACAGAGGGGAGAGAGTTAAGGGACGTGTGAGATGAGGGGTGAGGGAGATGAAATGAACATATGAAAAAACATAAAAGACATGAGGGATAAGGTAAATGTATGCATATAAAACAAGAGAAGTAAAAGCAGAGAATAAGATGGGAAAATAAAATGGTATTGTTGGTAAGTTGAGAATGATGACAGTGAGTGATTAATTCGAGGAAAATATAGGAGGAGGTAGTTGTGAAAAGAGGAATATATTGAAAAATAGTTAATAGTTTATAGAAAGAGTTAGAGTAATCTAGGAGATACAGAAAAAAGAATAAAAGCATTAGAAGGATGATGGCAATAATAGGCAAAGACGAAAAATCTACATACAGTTGAAAAATAGATGGAAAAAGATCTAATGACACAGACTAAGTAACAGACAAGAATATATACTGTAAAGAATGATAGTCCTAATTAAAACTGAAAGCTGAATAAAATGTGGAAAGAGAAAGAACAATTTTTACATTAAATAAGGGCCAAAATACATTGAGACAAAAGGTTAATATATATATATATATATATATATATATATATATATATATATATATATATATATATATATATATATATATATATATATATATATATATATATATATATATATATATATATATATATATGTTAAATCCAGATATGATATCGTACAAAAAATGTATATAGTATAAACAGTAAAAAGTTGGTTAAAAATTATGCTGGCATAATTCTTCGTTATTTGCATGTCTATATTCAGTGTGCATAGCGTTTTTCCTTACTTGGAGAATATTATGCAGATGAGATAAAGTACTGTAGTAAACTATGCATGAATATTTTCGCGAGAAGCCTGCCTGCCTGTGTGTGCATCTGTATGAACATCTGTGTCAGATTGTATATATATATATATATATATATATATATATATATATATATATATATATATATATATATATATATATATATATATATATATATATATATATATATATATATATATATATATATATATATATATATATAAAATTATCTGATATTTTACATAACTACACAAAAACGTAAGACGCACATGCCCACAAAATGTATGACAATGTGTGTGTGTGTATGTGTGTGTGTGTGTGTGTGTGTGTGTGTGTGTGTGTGTGTGTGTGTGTGTGTGTGTGTATACTTGTATTTACTAGAACACACGCAATCCCCGGGTGATTTTTTTCTTCATTAATTGAGGATTTGTATGAGAGAAAAAAAAGAACAGTTCTAATTAATTGCACTCTTTGAACGAATTTTTATACTAAACCAGAAATGATGTGGAGGTTTCCGCATATATTTACAAGTTCTGCATTTTATATACGGTACTTTTATATATTTTTTTAATCACACCAAAAATGTAGACGCGAAATTTTGAACATGTAGACCATTTTTTGACCTGCGCACCGTCAGGGCTTCAAAGAATTGTATGCGCTCAAATATTTATGGCGTTGTCGTAGTTGACAGGTAGCGGGACGAACGTAAAGAAAGACTCGTTTATTCACAGGTCGTGGAATGAAAGATGGATATTTCCACAGTTCAGTTGTGAAGGCCAAAGGTAGTTAAAAATACAGTATAGTCGGGTGATGATCAAGGCATATTAACAAGTAGTGGGATGAGGTAGTAATATTCTTAAGAGTAGTGAGGAGATAGTTCCAAGATATTTTTACTGGAAAGTTAGTGAATTAATGAGTGGTTTCATTACATACAGTTTAATTTATTAAGTAGGTATGATGACATATATATAAATTGAGGTAAAATTTTAATTTTGTGAGTTGTAACATGGAGTATATTAGCATTAGGAGTATATTAAATGGATATAGAATAAAATCATTATTTTTCATATTCACACAATGTAGAATGAAGAGGATTATTATATTTATAGACATGCGGATTATGGAAAATAGTTTGTAACGGGACGAACACGTGTCTCCATTCCTTCATTGTCAATCTTCCCTTCAGGTCAAGTATGAAATAATATTTGTGTATATTCTTGGATGCCAATATTTTCAACTCGGGAATGTAACTGTATGCCAGCAGTTGTGAAATAAAATGTGTGTGTACGCTCGGATACCTCTATACTGTATTATAAACCCGGAAATCCAACTCTATGCCAGCTGTTCTGAGATGGGTAAAGGTGGTTTTATTTATTTTCTTCTCGTGACAGTCTGAACTCTTGGGCTTCGGACGATATCTCTTCAGTATACACACATACCCTCACTGACTATATACACACACTCGTTCCAATATCATTCTATACTGTCCTTGTCCTCCTCTTGCTATACAGGCATTCTCCTTCCCAATATTTTACTCATTCTTTCCCTAGCTGGTATGCACTCTTCCCCTCACTACATTCTCTTCCCTTCTCAACCTACTCTTCTCTTTATACACACACACATCCCCTCACTATACACATACGCTTAGAACCCTTACTACACACACACACACACACACACACACACACACACACACACACACTTGCCCTCACTGTGTACACCCCCATTCCCTCCTCCAGCCACTGCACTGTACGTTTGTTATTGTCGGATTTTTCACCTACATAATAAAAAAATGAGTGAATAAAAATGAAAAGGGGGAAAAAACACGCACACCAACAAGAGCAGACTTTTTTTTCCACTGTGCTGGGACCCCCTGTGGCTCTGTTGTTGCTGCTGCTGCTGGCGGCAACATTTTGTTTGCAAAGTTGCCGGTAAAAATAAATGCACAATTACGCGTTACTCGATCAGAAAGTTAGCGATATGGGTTGTAACGCAAATTGACTGACTGGCTGGCTGGCTGGCTGCTGACTACCAGTTTGTGGGTCCGCTGGTTTGACACCAAGCTGAGTTCTTTTGTATATATATATATATATATATATATATATATATATATATATATATATATATATATATATATATATATATATATATATATATATATATATATATATATATAATTTATGAACTAGTGAAGTTTAAGATGACATACTATGTGTTGTAATAACATGGCGAACATTACGATAACATATAGATCTTGGTGATGACATAGCGTCTTCAAATCATTCTAATAATATATAAAACTTTGCGACAACATTGTGAGTGAATGGTTATACAGAAGTTCTTATTAACCGCATTATTATTTATTACTATAAATAATAATAATCCTTGACCGCTATGCTGTTGTACAACTTGCCTTACTACCAAGAATAACCATTACAGAGTTCATATTTGAAATTGATTGTGTGCTTCATTATAACTTGAAATATGTAAGAACTAGGCTAAGTATGTCAAAGTAAAATTATAGATTATACAATAAAAAAAAGGGAGTTTGACTATCTCTTGTTACGAAGGACTCGTGATGATGTCGCACTTATTGGGCGCTACCCATTCCTTCAAACAGCACTTTTGACTTGTACTGAGACGGTCTGTGTTGCAAGAATAGTTAGAGGAATCATAAATCTTCATACCGTCGATAACATTATATAATTTTGACTATTGAAAGGCATCGGAGTAAGGGAATATTACAAGAAACTTACTATACCCTAAAAAGAGAATGAGTACCATAAAGGTGTCATGGCTCAGTGGTCAGCGGCTAAGTAGTGTCACATCAATGAATCTAGGGCATCAGGTTGAAGTCCCATGTCATGTTTATCAGGTGCATATCTTACCTTTGATTTTCCTTCCTCTTCATGGCATCAGGTACCGAAGATTTACTTTACATAATAAATCGTCTCATGTTTGGCCAGGTGTATTTTGTAAGCTGTCAAACGTATTTAATTAGTAAAATGGTAGATGTGGTTTTTACCCTTCAGACGTCTGGACTCTGGAGTGCTTCCGACCTATAATAAATAATGTCATCTGACGTTCGTAAAAAAATATAAAATGTCAACCACCAGAGTTTATTATGGATTAAGAATTAATAATGCAGATTGCCGAGATTCAGTTTGGTTCTGCTCCCAGCCACTCCCCAATGTTTACTAAAAGAATAGCTGTTGTTGGTGTAGGAGAGAGAGAGAGAGAGAGAGAGAGAGAGAGAGAGAGAGAGAGAGAGAGAGAGTAGGTGGTCTAGTGTTGCTGCTTGTAGTCTAAAGCTGAGCTGGTGGGATGCTGGCGTAATCACCTGTCTGCCGGACTGTCTGCTTGCTCTCTGTCTGTCTGTGGGTGTGTGTGTTTGTGTGACGGTCTGTGGGTGCGTTTGTGTTGAATTGTTAACCTGTGTGCACATATGATTCTACTGTATATTTTAATGTCTGTCTGTTGTAGGTCCGTCAGTCAGTCAGTCGGTTTGTCAGTCAGTGTTTGCCCTTTTGCTTGCCTGTGTGATTGCATTTTTGCCTGCCTGTCTGTTTGCTTTACTTACTTGTGTGTGTGTGTGTGTGTGTGTGTGTGTGTGTGTGTGTGTGTGTGTGTGTGTCCTTCAATGCCTGCGCTAGTTCGCCTGCTTGTCTGTTGTTCTGTTTACCTGCCTCTCTCCCTGTATTCGTAATCACTCGTGAATGGCAAACCACCGAATAAACAAGATGATTCTATCAGCTACCATCCCTTCTTTGTTGTCCTGTACTGTCTATCAATCTCCTTCCTCACCCTGTTACATCCCTTCCTTATCTGTGGCATTTTCTCCCTTGTCCTGTTAACCAATCTACGGTCTCCTTCCCTGCCTCTCCCCTCTCCTCACCCTTTCTCTCTCTACCTATCACTTCCTTCCATATTTTTCTTTGCCTCTCCTTCTCTACCATCCCTTTCATACACTGTACCACCCCTCTCGTGTCCTACCATCCTTGTTCTAACGTCCTCCCTTCCTTGACACTCTCCATCCACTCTGTACATGCACTATAGTATGACACTCAAGGAATAGAGTGCAAGAATGGACTGTGCGGCAATTAAACACACACACACACACACACACACACACACACACACACACACACACACACACACACACACACACACACACACACCACACACACACACACCACACACACACACACACACACACACACACACACACACACACACACACACACCTTGCGATTGCTAGTCATTGTTCCTCTCTTCTTCACCCACACGTCAGTATTCCCTTTCCTCAGTCATACCTGCTCCTCCGTTTTACCCACACCACGATCCCATTCTCCTATTTCCAGCCGCGAAACTAAGTGCCCCTCTCCTCTTCATATCTCAACTTTTCTCCCCAACCACATATTCATTCTCGTCTACACTGCCACTCATGATTCTGGTGTTCTCTCAACTACTACTTCACCGATGTAATTATTTTTTATGTTTTTTCCAACTGACAGTTTTGTATGTGAGATTACGTATGAGATGATTTTCATCCATATAAGCCAATCATTGTTAATTCTAATGTTCCAACTATTGTAAAACAATATCTGGAATATACACTATCAGGCTTAAAACTGCGTCAATTTGGCATTCGTGTACTCCTACATGATGTAAACAACGCCTGCTTACCAGCCACGAGTAGCACTGTTGTCGATACGTCCTGTGCGTGGCAGGCAAGTGGTGATATCTTTTGTGTGATATTTACACGGTCTAGAGGGACCATGGATATTTATTGCCCCTGCTGAGGTCGGTGGCGGAAAGCGGCCCTGAAGATTAACTAGCCTTCATATATATCACACGACGCTACACCAAGCCGAATATTTCATGTACCAATAAATTTCATTGTCGTGGATGTGAAAACCAATCAGTTTAAATTTTTGATTTCGCACTATCACTTTCTATTAATGCACAGAGTCCGTCTATCATATTTTGTACACTAAATCCTTGCCTGGATGGACCTCCTTATAACGAGTAAATTCACCTTATGTTAACCAGGGTGAATTAATCAAGTAGAGTCAACGGAAATGGGTATATATATATATATATGTGTGTGTGTGTGTGTGTGTGTGTATGTAACTAGGAAGGGTGGATATAGGTGAGTCGGGGTGGAATAAGTTTTAGTAGGTTTAGTGGTTATGCGTTTGAGGTGAGCGAGTGAAAGAGTTGGGTGTAAAATCTGTGAGTGGGTGAGTGAAAATAACATGTGGAGAATGGCATGGATGAAAACATGTAGCCAACAGACAGTAGTGCAGCTAAATGTGAAGGTAAGTAAGTGTTGTACAGAGAGCAACGTTAGTAAATAATTTAACATTGAAATTTATGTGGGTGAGTGGAGCATGACAGAGGTGTTGTTGTTGCTTGCTGTGTTGGTGTATGTATAGTAATGGAAATGGGTGGGTTTAGGTGGGTGATGGAATGAGTGTTGATGGTGTATATATGAGTGCCGTACGTATCAGTAGCCCGTGTATAAACTATGAAAGTGTGAGTGGTGGGGGTTGTTGTTGTTGTTGTTGTTGTTGTTAGAGTGTGGTTGTCATTTTGCAGGTGATATTTGCCGAGAAACTATTCAACAATGTCGCTTCCACCAGGCAATGCAGGGGACGCAGGGAGAGAGAAATGGAGAGGTTGATTAGGCAGGGAGGAAGGTAGGGAGGGAGGAAGAGAGAGGTGGGGTATAGGGAGAAATAGAGAAGGTAAGGATGGAGGGAGGGAGGGAGGGTCAGGGGGAAAGGAATTTTTTGTTTGCATTTGTCATTAATCTGGCGTATTTATTGCTGCTGGAAAGTTAATATCCACTCATGATGGCCAAGTACTCCGGAAAATGTAATTGGAGTGTATTTTTTGATGACCACCGTCCTCCGAGTTTTATTAGTTAGGACAGTGGGATAAATGAATGGATAGGTAGATAGATGGATAAGTAGATAGATGGACCGACAGGTAGAAAAAACAGTTGATAGAATGATAAGATGATTGATAAAACATAGATTGATATATTGGTAAATAGTATTACAGGTAGTAAAATATATGCTGACATTAAGTGATCCTAAGAATGATAAAAAATGAATTGTTAAAGGTATGTTCCCAGATATTGAATATATAGTTAATGTAAGTCACAGGTTCATCACGCAAAAACTTCCGATATTTAAACGTGTGTGAGGCGATTAATTGTGAAGGGCATCTCATCAGGGGAAGATGTGTTAAAGGGATGGGCGAGAGGAGTAGGGGAGGAGGGTTGGAGGAGAGGATCTTGCTTAGGAGGGAGGGAGGAGGGGATCTTGTTTGGAGAAGAGTGAGGGGAAGAGAGGTTTATAGTGAGTGGGGAGGGTACGAAGTGTAAGGGAAAAGGTCTCGAGGGAGTGGGGAAGATTTCGAGTGGGGTGTGACGAGGTGGTGGGGAGGGAGTAAGATGTGATGATGTGGCAGGGAGGGAGGGAGTGGGGTGTGACGATGTGAGAGGGAGGGAGGGAGTGGGGTGTGACGATGTGAGAGGGAGGGAGGGAGTGGAGTGTGACGATGTGGCAGGGAGGGGAACAGGCTTCTATGTACACTCGCCAGCACTGCCGCGTGGACAGGGGCTCACACATATTCAGATATATAGCACCACTGTGATTATTTAGCTCGAAACAATCCACGTGTGTGAGATTAAGTATCCTCGTTACACTAGCACATGAAGTAACTTTGTTACTTAAGGAACTAAATCAATTGAATCTCTTAAACATGTAGCCCCTGTACCACGCGGCAGTGCTGGCGACTGTACCATTGGCTGCTATGTCCCAGTGGCTGATATGTGCCACTGGTGGCTGCTATGTACTTTCCATGGCTGCTATGCACCGCGGTTGCTACGGTATGTACCATCAGCGGCTGTTATGTACCATAAACCAAATAGGGTATGCAGGGTTTTTCAACACATTGTATATAATAAAAATTGTTTAGTTTTTATTATACAACTTACCCTTAAAGTGTGGTGAAGGAATTTTGAAACACCCTGTATAGGCCTGCTCATTCATTACGGTACTACTAAACTCCAGTGGACCTGCTCATTCATTACTTCGAAACTCCAGTGGACCTGCTCATTTATTACTTCGAAACTCCAATGGACCTGCTCATCAGTTACTTCACAACTCCAGTGGAGTGTGGACTTGCTTATTCAGTTATCCTTCTGGTACAACCATGGCATGTGCTGTTTTCCTTTGTTCAGGATGTGGGTTGAAAGTATTCTCATCAAAGTCAACCAACAATGGTACAGTTGGCCACACATGAAGCTGGTTTGGCTCGTTACTTGTGAGGTGGCTACAAAAGAAAGGAAAGTGAAAAATGATGTAGTTTGTTGACATGCAGACAGTAAAATATTATTACTGTCTGCTTGTCAACAAACTATAACTTTTGCTCACTTTCCTAAGCGGTGGTACATAGGAGCCGGTACATAGCAGCCCTGCAATGATACATATCGGTATACGCTAAAACGGTGGTACAGAGGAGCCGGTACATAGTAGCTGACAGTACATAGCAGCTAAGAAGCGGCAGGGAGGGAGGGAGTGGAGTGTGACAAGGTGGTGTGGAAGGATGGGGAAGATCTGGAGTGTGTAAGGGGGGGGGGTGACAAGGTGGTGTGGAGGGATGGGGAAGATCTGGAGTGTGTGGGGGAGGGGGAAGGGCGAGGTGGTGTGGAATGATGGGGAAGATCTGGAGTGTGTGGGGGGGGGGGGGAGTGACGAGGTGGTGTGGAGGGATGGGGAAGATCTGGAGTGGGGGGGTGTAGAGGGATGGGGAAGATCTGGAGTGTGTGTGTGGGGGGGGGGGTTGGAGTGACGAGGTGGTTTGGAGGGATGGGGAAGATCTAGGGTCAGGGGTGGGGGTAGACGAGGTGGTGTTGGTTAGAGGGTGACAACAGTAAGCCCAACTCTCTCTGGAGGTAGTAGGTTGGTTGGTTCTTTCCTCTTCGTTTACTCTCTTCTGCCTCCTCTTCTCACTATTTGCCCTTTTTTATTATTATTATTCTCTTAACCTTGTCTCATTTTTTCCTCTCTTCGCCTTACTCTCCATCTGATTTCTTTCCCTTCTCATCTCTCATTTCCCAGTTCCTTACTTGTTTTCCTCTCTTTCTCACTCTTTGGTGTAGGAGGAATTAGCGACTGACCAGTATGAAATAAGTGTAGGAACAGTGCAGGAGTAATAGGAAGCAGCACCAAGGAATTAGAGCGGTACTAATGACATCTGTGTAGGCTAAGCGGAATGGGAGCAGGATGAGAAGGATCGATAATGTGTGGGATGGAATGGGTGTGAACAAGTGTGGGGATTATAAGTTAACAGTGAGAGAGTAATATGGGAAGAGTGTGGTGGTAGGAATGGGTTGGTCTGGGCATGTGGGAGCTGCTGCATGGGAGGAATGACAAGTAGAGGAGTGGGAAGAAGCGAAAGTGGTAACGAGTCAAACCAATGTGGGAGTAACGAGTAAAAAGAAAGTGTGGAACCAGTACCGTAGATAATGTAGAAAAAACAGGGTGTGAGAGAGAGAGAGAGAGAGAGAGAGAGAGAGAGAGAGAGAGAAAAGAGGGGGAGGGGGGTACAGACAGGGAGTGAGAAAATATACCGTGGGAAAAGTGTGTGTGGAGGGGGGGGGGGGGGGGGGGGTCTGCTGCCTCGTCTCGCTCTGTTCACCCAAGCTCAAAATTCCAATATGTCGGCCAGTTAATTAGTTCTCAAGTTAGAGGAGGGACTAAATGAGGGCTCACGGCTACCGACCCCCCCCCCCACCCCCCTTTCTCTATTATTTATGAGCCTGCACTTTCTTCTTTATATTTGTTCTTTTTTTAAATTCAGTTTTATTCATTCTCTTTGGGTTTACCTTTTTCTCTTTCGTGTTTATTCGTCATTTCTTCGGTTCCTTTTTTTATTTTTCTCAATAGTTGTCCCTTTTCATTAGCTCTGTTGGCAATTACATTATTCTTATATATATAGATATGTAGACCAAAATGGAACACACACACACACACACACACACACACACACACACACACACACAACACGTGCATGTTATACCCTTGTACCTCATTAGGACGGGAGAAGTATACCTTATTAATCTAATCAAATAATAGAGCAGTGTTCCCCAGGCTGTAAACAGAGACTTTTCTTTTGACTAATGCTCCAGCTGTCTCAGATGGGTACAGGAAGGAATTAACAAGGAACCAAGTATATACTATGTTCGTCAGGACGTGTGAACTCCTGAATATTATTATCACCGTATATAATGTTATTACAGTTTAATTATATAATGTTGTCTTATTATAGTTAACATTATAGAGCATCCGATTGAACTCCGAATGTTCCGGGTTTTCCCATGACGGTGACTGAAGTGAATATTTGTATTTGTGACTGCACAGTGGCAATATAATTGACTAGGGGATACAGATGTTTCGGAATATATCCTCATTAATTAATACCGTACACACTCGTTACCAATTTTGACTTCCATGATAAGTAATATTATTTATATTTGTGGAGTGTTGTTGCCCACCGACCGTCTAATGGCAGGAATAACAATGAAGTCTTATTCCGAATAAGACTTCATTGTTCATCTTCTCCCAATGGTAACTTCACCCGGACAGTCAGCTCTCAAAAATAGAATCACAAGTTGAGGGAGGCTCAGTGGTCATGCTGTGTGTGTGTGTGTGTGTGTGTGTGTGTGTGTGTGTGTTCTGTATTCATCTGACTGCTTTTCGAAGAAAATAGAGTGTTTATAAGTGTATATACTGTATTCTTTCACTATGTTAGGCATTATCAATTTTTGTACATAAATATTTTGTTTAATTCGGTGTAGCAGTGTTCAGAAATAACATAATATATTTTAAAATAGTGATGCAGGATGTTTTTATGTATAGAATTTATTTATGAGAAACACGAGCACATGAAAAACAAAATAAATCAAGAACTGGATACCGATATTTTTACGCAGCTCGTACCTTCCAAAATATAACTTTGTCTAAGTAGCCTACAAGTTGTTACTCGTCTAAGTAAATGTTTAGTGTATTGTCCTCGATCAGACGGGTTTCCAGTGCTCAAGTTATAGTAATATGACGTTTGTTTGAATATCAGTGGATAATTCTTTCTGTGTGTTTTATTTAATCCCTCATCGACTGCCATCTATTTCATTAAATTTTTCTTCCTCCTATTCTTCATCCTTCTTAGTTCCTGTACTTGAAAGAAAGTCTCCGAGTATTGCGAAAACCCTGAAGATCTCCTCTTAATTAACTCCGCCTCTCTTAAGCTCATCAGATTTTCTACCTCCCGTCTTTTGCTTTGCCCTTTAAAAATGTGTTGTTGTTTTGGTGTGTATAGCCTACTCCTTATACGTCAGCTATCGAAATCATTAGTGTGTTTTTGGTCTTCTCGTTGTGGTATATCGAGTTAATCCAATTTTCCATTGAATATTAATTGGATTACCTGTTTTTGTCTTTTTATTAATGTATATAATTGTAAAAATATTCACCCTCCTCCACCTCCACCCTCTTTTACCACCTCCCTCCTCCACCTTACTCCACCTCCACCCTCTATTACCACCTCCCTCCTCCACCTTACTCCACCTCCACCCTCTTTTACCACCCCCCTCCTCCACCTTACTCAACCTCAACCTCCTTTAACATTTACACTCCTTCCA
>JAWQEG010004868.1:0-2500 GCA_033782935.1 Petrolisthes cinctipes
TTAGAGGGATAACTGCTTTAATATTACACTACATCATAATATAAACATTGTAACAAAAAGGGGTTGCGTTACTATTGGGGGTAAACAGACTCGATTATACACGGTAACAATTTATTAGTATAGTACAAGGATATCAGGACACCATAGCAAGGTCGGCTAGGGTCAGGGTTAAGCAGTAGCAAGCAACTTGTAGCTGTAGAGTCTTGCCTGCCGTGGCCGCGTGGAGTGAGAGAGGTATAGCTGCTGCAGGAGGTGGTGTAGAGAGCGTGGCGTGGTAGGGCAGCAAGCAGGGGCAACGGTAGGTCAGTCAGGAGATGTGTCTAGGTCGAGAGCGGCTAGCAGATGTGAACGAGGAGCGACCCAGGCTTGGAGGGGGGGAGTTGGGGGGTGCGAGAATAGGGTTACAGGCTTGGGGGTGGGTAGAAAGCCTAACCCCTATCCCCGCACCCCCCTAACCCCCCCCCCCCAAGCTGTCCCCCTACTCCCGCACTCCCCAAAACTCCCCGACCCCCCCAAAAAAAACCCACACACCCCTAAACCCCCGCAAGCCTGTCCCCCTATTCCCGCACTCCCTTAATAATTTTTTTCTTTGTCAGATTAAGTCTTAGATTGATATTAGACGCCACCAACAGCGAGGAGGTCATATAGCGCCAGAAGAAGATAATAGAGGTAAGTTTAAAGGGGGGAATACATTTCTGGTACATACATACATACATTGGAGTGCCTTGATTTCTCCAAAGTATGCCCGGAAACAGCAGGACCAGATAAACAATAATAATAGTGACCCGTTGCTTGGGAGAATTTGGTGGAATCATTTGCTCCAGATTTACCCATAATATTATAAATCTAATTAATATTTTTTTTTTTTTTTTTTTGTGTGTGTGTGTGTGTGTGGTTAAATATAAAATAGGCAGTAAAGTTTATAATATATGACTGTGATATAGTGATTATATGGTGGTGATGGTGATACGGTGGTGATAGTGAAGATGAAGATGGAAATTTGGTGGTGATGGTGATAAAGATGGTGGTGATAGTGGTGATAATGAACAGTACAGATGGTGTTATTATTCCCTCACCACACACTCACCATACACAGTAATAATAACAGAGATGATATAGTGATAATAGTGATAATAATAAAGTGGTGATCATTACAGTAATAATAGTGTATCTCTTCCCTCAACATACATACACACATAGCCTACATACATACAAAGTGATCAATAAGCAATGAACACACCAGAAACAATTCCAAGAAGCTAACTCACTCACTCACTCTCTTCTCACCTCGTAAATATACACACACATGTAGGCTAAACACACACACGCACGCCAGCATATATGTAAACACACACATACGCTAACACAAATGTAAACACACACACACACACACCTGTACAAACATAAGCTCACTCACTCACTCACCTCATAAACACACACACACACACACCTGTACAAACTTAAGCTCACTCACTCACTTCGTAAACACACACACACACACACATCCTTCATAAGGCCTACCTTAGAATATGCTGCAGTAGTATGGAACCCACATTTAAAGAAACATATCACTAAATTAGAAAAAGTCCAAAGAGCAGCAACAAGATGGATACCAGTCTAAGAGAACTAAGATATGAAGAAAGACAATAGAAACTAAACTTACCTAAACTGGAAGAAAGACGAAAAGAGAAGAGATATGATTATGGTTTACAAATGTGTCACAGAAAAAGAAAAGATAGATATATAGAAAACTTATGTCAACAAGGAATGCCTACAATGAGAGGACACAGTAAGAAATTAATTGAAAGAAGAGGAGTTAAAGATGTACAGAAATATAGTTTTCCAAATAGAGTAATAGACGAATGGAACAAATTACCAGAAGAAGTGGTGTGTGTCAAAACCATACATAAATTTAAAGAAAAATATGATAATTGGGTTTTTAAAATACGGTCATTACGAGCTTGACTCAATCCTGTAAAGATACAAATAGGTAAGAACACACACACACACACACACACACATACACACACACACGCACACACAAACGTAAACACAAACACACACACAGCTCAAGATACAGTTCCAAGAAGCTCACTCACTCACACACTCTCACACACACACATAAATAAAAACACACAAACAGACACATACGCTCACTCACTCACTCACTAGCCTCGTAATCACACACGCACATACATAAACAAACACGCACATGCATAAACACAAATAAAATACACACACACACACACACCAAATATATATACAGTATACAATGTAGTCTCAGAGACGTTAAGGTGAGATTCTTCTTGTTGGTGAATTGGAAGGTCTCTGATTCCTCCAAACTATATATATGCCAGGAAACAGCAAATGCCCTCAGTGGTACTAATAGGGGACCTGTGTGGTCATATAGCTTGGAGGAGGAATCAGTATGCCTTTCAATTCACCCCACAAAAGAGGAGAGGAAGGATGTCAAGGTCAGGCAAGATACATAATATATACC
>JAWQEG010004868.1:10000-40000 GCA_033782935.1 Petrolisthes cinctipes
GAGAGAGAGAGAGAGAGAGAGAGAGAGAGAGAGAAGAGAGAGAGAGAGAGAGAGAGAGAGAGAGAGGGGGGGGGAAATGTATGTATGTGTGTGTGTTGGAGAGAGAGAGAGAGAGAGAGAGAGAGAGAGAGAGAGAGATATGTGTGAAGATGAATTAGGAGAGTGAATGAAGGAAGGAAGGGAGAGAGAGAAATTATTTGTGTGTGTGTGTCTGTGTGTGTGTAAAGGCCGAGTCCCTCCCCTCTGTGTGTGTGTGTAAGAGAAATGTGTGAAGTGTGTGTGTGGGGGTGGAGGGGGGGGGGGTGGAGGTAGACTGACTAAGTGGGAGGAGGGGGTAGGCTATATGCTATTCAGTAAGATGGACGAGTATAGGCTAGCAGTGTGTGTGTGTATGTTGCTCTTTTAACACACACACACACACAGTATATGAGTAAATCTAATACACACACACACCACAGTCTATGAGTAGATCTAACACACACACACACACACACAATCTATGAGTAGCCTAGATCTATCACACACACACACACACAAACACACAGAGTATAGTCCGTTGCCATTGTCATGGCCTGCACACACACACACACACACACACACACCACACACACACACACACACAGTCCAGAATAAAACAAAAACATATAAATAAATAAATAAATGAAATAAAATAAAAATGTACAGTATATACGGTATCCTACTCACGCGTTTATGAGATGTGAAGATGGGACAGATCCTCCTAAAAACAGCTGCCTAAACTTATTCTCCCAGTAGTGACGATCCATTGTGACACCATTTCGTAGTAGTAGTGGTAGTAGTAGTGGTAGTAGTAGTAGTAGAAGTAGTGGTGCTGGTAGTAGTAGTAGTAGGGGTGGTGCTGGTGGTAGTAGTAGTGGTGGTAGTGGTGCTGGTGGAGGTAGTAGTGGTGGCAGTAGTAGTGTTGTTAGTGGTAGTAGTGGTAATAGTAGTAGTGGTAGTGGTAGTAGTGGTGTAGTAGTTAGGTTATCATCACAGTCATCACCACACAACAACAACAACAACGACACATCACATTTCATCACACTATTATTTTCATTTGTTGTATAAGTTTCTTTCTTGTATTTCTATTATTTGGTTGTGCAATTAAATCTTTTGCTAAAATCTTATTGCATTAAGTGGCTGCTGGCAATAACAATCTCTTTTTATATTACCATTATTATTTCTATAACTATATTTCAATTTTATATTTCCAACACGTTTTATAACTGTTATTTCGTCTGGATTTACATCTGTATAATTAAGGATAAACTTTGTAATAAATGCCTGCTTGCTGTCACACCTCTCTATCCCCTTTCTCTGGTGCTATATGACCTCGCTGTTGCGGCGCTTAATATCAATCAATCAATTTGTAATAAATGTGGAATGTAATCTTTCATGTAAACAAAGTAATATTATCAGAAAATATTACCTAAACTTTGTAGTATAGAATTTATATTAATCTTTCATGTACAGCTGTTTGGCCACGGGAATTCTTACACAGACTATAATTTATGTAAAGAGAGGTCATTCATTATTGTGGAAGTACTGCAATGAATGGTGTACCAAGTTGAGTCGATCGATCGGTGATTACCCAAACATCAAATCTAATAATAATAGTGTTGTATTGTAGTTACATATTCTTACATTTTCTACATGTTGTAAGCCCTCGAAAATAACAAACCTAATAATAATAATAATAATAATAATAATAATGTTGTTGTATTACAGTTACGTAGTCTTACATTTTCCATAAGTTGTAAAACCCTCGAAAAACAATAACAAACCTAATAATAATAATGTTGTATTGAAGTTACGTAGTCTTAAATTTTCCATATGTTGTAAAACCCTCAAAAAACAATAACAGACCTAATAATAATAATGTTGTATTTCAATTATACGTATTCTTACATTTTCCATAAGTTGTAAAACCATCGAAAAACAATAACAGCGTTTGTATGAATTCTTGTGGCCAATAAATAATACTTAAAGAAATAATTATACAGAAAATACTATACCGATAGCTCTGTTATAATGGTTTAATATCTATAGGTAATCAATTATATTTGCTAAGAAATACTATAGATGTTGTTTTCTGTGCAATGTCTCGTTGTACGATGTTATGTATCAGTTAAGTTTGAAGGTTTCACACGGGACTATTTTTCCTCCGTCTATTTTCCTTCATCCTGTGGCCAGTCCAATATAATAAGTCTTTCTCCATCCTCCAACCAGTTTTTTTTTTTTTTTAAAGGGATCCGAACCTGCTGTGATCGTGTATATAATTATGAGACCTGTTTGTGGTGGCTTCTGATTCCTCCTGACTAGCCTAACTGACTATTCCATGAGAGAGAGAGAGAGAGAGAGAGATTCTATGATATAACACATTTTTTTGGGTGGTAAATCTGGAGCAAATGATTCCTCTAAACTATTTCAGGCAACAACAGCTAGGATACCATTAATTTTCTTCTTGTGGGTCTGTTTCCTGTTGGCATACTTTAATTGGAGGAATTGAGGCACTCCAGTCCATTAAAAGTATACTAGTTGTCTCCTTAATAACCCTAACGTACAGCCATAATCAAATAACCACCGACACTTTCCTTCCATCGTGCAAATAAATCGGGGTATCATATCAAAATATAATCATACAACAACATCTTACGTCAACTCAATCAACCCCCTCAGTTAATATCATGAGGTGCTGCAAAATCATAATACACGTGTTGTTCTTTATTATCAAGATATTTACCACGATGGAAGGAAAGTAAGTGTCGGTGGATATTTGCTTGTGGCTGTACCCTAGATCGGAGGTTGAAGGACGAGAAACGAGATCGAGGAAAGAGGAATAAATTCACACCTCACTACACACACCAATCAACAACACTCAGCAGCAGCAGCAGTCGTGTTTTGTTATGTTTCTGGGGCGACGGTAGTGTGTGTGTAGATACGTAGTAGGCTAGAGTAAGTAGTAGACTATCGAATATTGTCAGTTTGTCACCACACTATCTGCAATAAAAGGAATACCATATAATTTCTGTGTGTTTGGAAATATTCTCTCTCTATATATATATATATTTCTCTCTCTTTCTCTATGTACATTAATATTTAGCGGGATAGTTTGGAGGAAAAAAAAACAAGGATTGCAATAAATAAACTTGGTTTCATACGCTTAATTAAGGGACCCTGTGTATGATGTAGTCAGAAAGTTGAAGATAAATGAGTCCTTCAAATATTACCACCACGAAACACACACACACACACCTATATGGAAGGAGCTTGTTTCGTGGCATAATCAGGAGGAATCAGAAGCCTCCAATTCCCATACACGATCACAGGGTCCTTAATTAAAGAGGATAATAGTATACTTTTGTTGGTACATAATTTGAGCATCTTTTCATTCCTCCAAAGTATACCAGGAAACAGGACCACATATATTAATTAACAAAAATCATGGTTCTTTTGTTGCCTGGATCGAATTGTTGGAGGAATAATTTACTCCAGATTTATCCAATACTATAAATAATATTCCCCCTTAATTAAGAATATGTCTTAATATAATATCGAAGTTTGAAATGTACAGTTTAACATAATAATCATATCCTGCCTGCATTGTACGTGTGGTAATAACATCTGATAGGTCAATTAGGCTATATCAGTTTAAATTGCCTAGGTTAGATCCCGGAGGTCAGCCCCATTTAATATTAATGTTTGAAAAGCGTGACAACAACATAATTATCCCAAAGTAACAGTTAATGCCTAACTAACTAATGCTTTCTTTCAGTAAACGTAAAAGCAACAATTAATTATTTTTCCTACCTCAATACCAATTAAAATATTCCATTAACTTACTAACAACATAAATCTATAGACTCTACAAATCTACAACAACATAATTATACCAAAGTAACAATAAATGCCTAACTAACTATATAATGCTTTCTTTAAGTAAACGTAAAAGCAACAATTAAATAGTTTTCCTACCTCGATACCAAACAAAACATTCCATTAACTTACTAACTAACTAACAACAACAACTCTACAAAGCTACAACAACATAATTATCACAAAATAACAATTATTGCCTATAACTAAACGTAAAAGCAACATTTAATTAGTTTTCCTACCTCGATACCCATTACAACATTCCATTAACTTACTAACAACAACACAAATCTACTCTACAAAGCTACAACAACAAAATACAGAACTTTAATTAAGGGAAAAAGGTTATTTATACTATTTAAAATGTGTTATTACCTGAGACCCTACAGCCCAGCCCAGATAGAGAGACAGAGAGCCACGTGTAACCCACCCCAAGGCTGCCACAACACTGACTGATTCACTGAGCCTAGAGCCACAGATTATATTATTCAGACTTATTTTTTAGAGATGACGGTCATGTGTGTGTATGTGTATGTATGTGTGTTCGGGTGTGTGTGTGTGTGTAGATGGTGACTGATATGTGTGTGTGTGTGTGTGTGTGTGTGAAGATAGTGAATGTTATCATGTGCGTGTATATGTGTGTGTGTGTGTGAAGATGGTGACTGATATGTGTGTGTATGTGTGTGTTCGGGTGTGTGTGTGTGTGTGTGTAGATGGTGGCTGTCATGTATGTGTATTTGTATGTGTGTGTGTGTGAAGATAATGACTGTTATCATGTGCGTGTATGTGTGTGTGTTCATTTAATGTTGTCTCTTCTACCTTACCTATAGCCTACTATGTGTGTATGTCAAAATTATAGAAGTTGCATGTTGTGTGTGTGTGTGTGTGTGTGTGTGTTGCGTTCCTTTACATACACAGTTTAATTCAAAACTGCAAAATATGAAAGATATAGGCCTATTTTGCATTTCAGCGCGAATTTTGTCAGGTACAACACATTTTGTCCCTGACTGTACACACACACGTTGTCTAGGTCACCATCATATTTGCTTACCTACTTGATTTATTCACTCTCTTAACTTAATAAATTATTATTTTTCTTCCCTCTTTTAACACACACACACACACACACACTATGCAGCATATATTGTTTTTTTACTTGAAGTAATATTAATACCTCGATCATTATTTTTATTATTATACCTCCATGGTCAATGCCATAGAAAGATATTAAAATTATTTAGATATTTCAAGTTAAAATTAGCATGTTTTTATTTGCATTCATTCTCTTATGCACTTAGGTTATGCATCTTATTTATATTTTCCACTGTAATAAAATAATAGAGAGAGAACCGACCAAACATTTCACTATATTGTTATCATTATACTAAGATATATGAATGCCGTCCAAGTTATATCATCTTTAATTAATAATAGGTTATGTTAGGTTAGTAAATTAGGCCAGGTTAGGTTAGTAAATTAGGTTAGTAATTAGGTTAGGTTACGTTACGTTAGGTTAGTAAATTAGGTCAGGTTGGGTTAGTAAATTAGGTTAGGTTTGGTTAGTAAATTAGCTAAGGTTAGGTTAGTATATTAGGTTAGGTTAGGTTAGTAAATTAGGTTAGGTTAGGTTAGTAAATTAGGTTAGTAAATTAACAACAACAACATTGATGGATGGTGATTTGACTCGTGTTTGGTTAAAAGAGATGGTGATTTGACACGTGTTTGGTTACCATGGTTACGGCTTCACTCTCTATGTAAACAACTCGTGTGTTTAGAAGTCGAGTTTCTCAAGTAATTTATTCCTCGCTTCCTGCCTTCACCTCTAATAAAATGGTACCATATTTAATAATGAATTTGTCTAACTCACTTAATTATGTATCGGTTTTATCTATTTTCATCATTTGGTTGATTTTCATTGAGTGATTTATAACGAAATGAAAGAACGAAATTGAATTAACTGAACGAATGGTTAATAATAATAAGGGTATAGTTTTGGCATTTTTTTTAGATAATAATGATTCCTCCAAACTATTCCAAGCAACAGCAGGCCGCTATTATTATTTTTTAATTTGGTTCTGTTTCCTGGCATACTTTGGAGGAATCAAGGCACTCCAATGTATGTACAGTCGGCAAAAAAAGTTTACTCTCCCCTTAATTAAAGACCGTCAATGAGTGTCAGTCAATGGGACAATAGGAATCACAACATTATACTATATGAAATAAAACTATAATCTCTCTCTCTCTCTCTCTCTCTCTCTCTCTCTCTCTCTCTCTCTCTCTCTCTCTCTCTCTCTCTCTCTCTCTCTCTGGCGCTATATGACTTCGCTGTTGTGGCACCTAATATCAATCCATCAATCAATCTTTAATACCACATTACATATATGATGAGTGACACACAGACTTCTCCATCCATGTGACATCCGAGACAACTTCAGCTATGACTGTAAGAAGGAAGACCTCAGACACCAGACTCAAACCCTCCCAGTACCCCCTTCCATCCCCCCACTCACAGGGATGATAACCTCTGGCAACAGTGAAAGATTTTTACAGTGTCCCGAGCAGGACTCGAACGCTGGACCACAGAAACTGCAGCCGCACACTCTAATACTGTGCTAGCCACAGGCTATTTGCTATTCTATACTATATATTTCAAGAAGGAAATTTCTTTTCATCAAGCAATAGAAATTATCCTATAAATCTGTTTCTTGCCCTGATATCAAAGGACACTCACCATCTTAAGTCCCAAAATACTCCAGTTAGGTCCCTGGGTAAAGATGTGGGTGTGTTGGGTCCTAAAAGGCTGCTGAAAGATGCCTCAGTTAGGTCAATACTGTACATATATTACCTTGATTTAGTAACAGGAATATTTCTTTTATCGGACACATAGCACTGCCTATATTTATGAATGTATGAGTAGGTGGTGTTTCCCAGGATATATAGTATATATTGTACCAATCCATAAAAAACATTTTCCAGTTTACTGTTGGTACAAGATGTGGAATAATTATTGTAAAAAAAAAAATTAGATATTTTTTCCCATTTTGAGGAAGAAAAGTCATACCAATGAGATTTTTATTTTATTACAGCCTCCAAAGAAGAAAGGTGAGAAGGGGAAAGGAAAGCGCGGGTCGAAGAAGACGGGAAGTGGACGATCACAGACGTTAATTGATGGCGTCCCACTCACCAGCATGACCAAGGAGCAGCTGGAGGGTCATGTAATCAGGTCAGACTGGGGTTGGGTCAAGTGTGTTGTTCACATCTTGTACAATATAATAATCCTTCATTTTCCACAGTTATCATGTGTGTGTACTGCTCTGTTTTGTATGAATCTGTGTATTAGTAAACATTCTTTGTACATTATACACCCATAAACACAGTGGATAATGATGTGGCTTTGCTGTATAGCCACAATCAAATATCCAGCAACAGTTTCCCTCCATCGTGCCAATAAATTAGTATCATATCTAAATATAATCATACAACACCTTACGTCAACTCAAGCCCTCAATTATTTTTATGAGGTGCTGCAAAATCATACCAAGATATTTACTACGATGAAAGGAAGTGTCGATGGATATTTGATTGTGGCTGTACATGGATACCTAGAAATTGATATAATACTCACCCATAACAAGTGTCAATATTCTAACTGATATAAAATGCATTCTAAGAGACATTAACTTAAAAGACAGTCCCTAATTTGTGTTTGCTCGAAGTTAATTATCATACATTTTTTCACTGCAAGGCTTTATTATTTCATTTCTGTGCAAGACTAAATAGCATCCGTTTCTTACAAACATTAACTTAAAAGACATTCCCTAATTGATTTGTGTTTGCTATAAGTTGATTATCATAAATTTTTTCCACTGTAAGGCTTTATTTTTTCATTTCTGTGTAAGACTAAACAGCATCCGTTTCTTACATATGTTGGCATCAGACTGCGCAACGAGTTAGAGAGAGAGCGTGAAGAGAGGAACTATGTGCAGAGCGAACTGGAACGAGTACAGCGACTTTGGCAGGTGGCGGCGGAGAACCTGGATAACATGCGCAAGGAACTCAGGTAGGCTAATCATTATAGCTATCATTTTATGTCTTTGTTTATCCATATGACATACCATAAGAAGTAAGCCAATATTTTGGATAATTTTTAAGTTCATTTGTACCTATGGATATTACAGTAGTACAGTATATTACTTATGTGACAAAATAGGTTACAAAAAAATAATAGCAATATTTTGGATCATTTTAAAGTTTATTTGTACCTATGGATATTACTACAGTATATTACTTATGTGACAAAATAGGTTACGGATAAAATAAGAGCATGTGAGTTGCAAGGTAGCCAAGGCCTATTGTTTAAGCACCATATAATTAAAAATGAAAACAGAATTGAGGTGCATCTGTTTTATCTGGCATAGGCTATTTTGGGGCAATCAGAGACTTTTCAATTCACCAAGAAAAGAATTTTCTCACCTTAAGGGGGTGCGGGAATAAGGGGCACAGGCTTGGGGGGGGTTCAGGGGAGTGTGGGAGTAAGGGACAGGCTTGGGGGAGGTTTGTGGGGTGCGGGAGTAGGGAGACAGGCTTGGGGGGGGTTAGGGGGATGCGGGAATTGGGGACAGGCTTTCTACCCACCCCAAGCCTGTCCCCCTATTCCCACACACCCCAACCCCTCCCCCCCTACTCCCGCACCCCCTTAAATACTCACGCTATACAGACACAAGGATGTGGAGATCGGGGAAGCTGAGGAGAAACACCAACAGGAGATCAGTGTGTACGAACAGAAAATGAAGCATCTCATGTTTACCCAGGAAAACACACTGGCTCAACTCCAGGTGTGTTTGGTTTCATTCACACTAGCTTTATTGCACTTCACTCTAACTTCTATTTGCATTCCTGATACTGTATTCTCATTCACACTAGCTTTATTGCACTTCACTCTAACTTCTATTTGCATTCCTGATACTGTATTCTCATTCACACTGGCTTTGTTGTACTTCACTCACACCTACTTCTATTTCATTCCTTATACAGTACTGTATTCTCATTCATCTTTAAGTAGTGTATAGTAGGCCCTTGGTATGAGATGATTAGATTTAGCATGACCCTCATTACAGGCTCAGTAAATCCCTTAATTAATCTGTATGGTAATGAATAACAGAAGGCTGGGAAACATCTGGTGGTGGTCTGCAATGAGGGACTGAGTGTAAAATAATGAAGTGGTGGATACATACAAATATTTATTTATTTATTGTAAAACGAGGGTCAACAGTATGATAAATTCAATTCCTCTTCCCCGGTGTATAATGAGGGTTTAATGTTACCATGTGTGTGTGTGGTTCAGGTGGAGAGTGAGGAGGCGTTGGTGAGCCTACACAAGGACTGCCTGACGGAGGAGGGTCAGGTGGCAGAGCAGAGGGAAGACCTGAGACAACAGCTGAGGGATGCCGAGACCAACTACCTCGCCATCATTGCCAACATGAGAGTGGTCAGTGTTGTCAGAGTAGATTGAACTATATTGCTATATTATATTATACAGTACAGTATATTTAATTAATTGTGTAGACGGGTTGTATGTACTGTAATATATTATATACGGTAGTATATTTAATTGTCTAGTTATACAGCAAACGAAAATCAGTCAGATATCGCTAGGAGTTTGTCAGCCCTGGCTCAGTATTAATTATTTGTTATTATGAAGTAAGCGTATTGTAGCTTATATTTTCAGGACCATAGCAAAGCCCTCGACTCACTACGGGAGGAGTTTGAAGCCGAGGCCCTACAGATGGAAGCCAAGTCGGAGAAGAGGATTAAAGCCCTGCAGAACCAACTCGAACTGCGGCATAAAACAGAGTTAGTCGCCCAGGAAGAGAAAAAGAACAACTTCCTGGCCACCATCATCTCCAACCACGATAAAACCTTTGACGAGATGAAGAAGTACTACACGGACATCACTGCAACCAACCTCAAACTCATCACCGAACTCAAGGTATGTACACTCGCAATCCAAAATTTGTATCTAGATTTTGTTGAAGTTTTGAATCATTTCACATACTAGTGAACCAATTACAACGCTTATCCTGTTTTGTATTTGCTTGAGCTCTCATAATACTCGATCAGGCTATTCGAATCAAGCCTGGATACATATTTTGGATTGTGAGTGTACCAAAAAGAGTAGGTGTATCAGTTTGTATGTGTGAAGTGGAGGGAGGGAGGGAGTGAAAGGAAGGCAAGGGAACACTGACGATGGGATTGAAAGAGGTGGGAAAGAGATTACAGTGTACAGTCGGCAAAAAAAGTATTGGAATCCCCCCTCCTGGATAAGTATAATTAATTTCAATGTAAGAAAGGTTCCAATAATCTTTTTGCCGACTGTACAACATAATGTGGTGTGTTGAAAAGGTGTTCTTGGGTACAGATATACAGTAACTGGTGAGGACTATCATTGTTTACGTCTTGATAAACAAAACAATTTAATTCTTGTTAAGCTAATAAATTTGTTTCCAAAAATTTGAATACAGCGTCAAAAGTTATTCCTGGAAATAGTTAATGTGTAAATTTTTCACAGGCGGAGTTGGGTGAGCAGAACGAAAGAGAGAGGAAATGAACTCGCTTCCAAAATTTTAAATACGGTGTCAAAAGTTATTGTTCGCTTCCAAAAATTTGAATACGGCTCCAAAAGTTATTGCTCGCTTCCAAAAATTTGAATAGAGCATTAAAAGTTATTGCCGGAAATGGTTAATGCGTACATTAAATTCGTTTCCCAAAATTTGAATATGGCGTCAAAAGTTATTCCTGGAAATAGTTAATGTGTAAATTTTTCACAGGCGGAGTTGGGTGAGCAGAAGGAACGAGAGCATAAACTGGAGCAGGAGATGGGTGCAGCGGTGACGGGGCGGGCCAGGCTGGAGGAGGAGGTGGCTAGTCTGCGCAAGAAGCTGGCTGACTCCCAGCGCTCGGTACAGAGGTCACAGCGACACAAGGAAAGCTATATGGTAATGATATATAGTGTTTGAGGGTGTGTTTGTGCTCTTACTGTCCCTGTGAATTGCAAGTAAAAAATAATCAATCTTTATCTTTTTTATCATACTACATGTAATACTGTCATAATTAACTTCATCATCATCTGTTACTGTCTCTGTGAATTGCAAGTATAAAATAATCAATCTTTATCTTCTTTATCATACTAGTATTGTCCCTGTGAATTGCAAGTAAAAACTAATCAATCTTTATCTTCTTTATCATACTAATATTGTCATAATTATCTTCATCATCTATATGTGTTATAATGTTGTACCGAAGATAATATTATACGGTAATAACTTTTCATGTCTGGTACTAACTGAGGCATTTTTAAACTGAATTTTTGCCCAAAGAGGAAGATTCTCTTTTTGGTAATTTGGAAGGCTACTGATTCTTCCGAACTATGCCAGGAAACAAATCACCTCAATGTTATTAATAGGGGATCTATTGTTTCGTGTCATAGTTTGGAGGATTCGCCAGCCCTCCAATTTTACCTTTAATGTATGTATGTCAATCTTTAAATGTAGAGGTTGGTTTGTAAGGTTAGAATACTTTTTTGTGCACGTCATAATCATCATACTTTTTTGTACACATCATAATCATAATACTTTTTAGTACCCATCATAATCATAATACTTTTTTGTGCACATCATAATCATCATACTTTTTTGTACACATCATAATCATAATACTTTTTAGTACCCATCATAATCATAATACTTTTTTGTGCACATCATAATCATAATACTTTTTAGTGCACATCATAATCATAATCATTGTTTTGCATCTTTCCTTTCACATTATACCGGAGTTAATAATATAGTATACCATCTTTCCCCAATGTTTTACTAATGGTATAATGTATTAATGTGTTGTATTTTATGTTTTGCTAATGGTATAATGTATTAATGTGTTGTTGTATTTTATCTCACTCCATCTTTGCTGCTTGTTTGTGTTGTTGTATTTTATCTCACTCCATCTTTTTGCTACTTGTTTCAGACCAGCCAAGCTCAACTTAAGGTACTTAAGAGTGAGAAGGAAGCTCTACAGTGGGAACTGGAGGTTTTAAAGCAGAAAGCTGAAACAGTAAGTTATATTTGTGGTTCCATATTAATTCGAAGGAAAAGAGTTAGATCAAAGACAGGATACCATATAATACTAAACACAGTACATTGTATACTTTACATATTAAAGGATTATTATTAAAAAAACGATGCTTTGATATCTTAACTATGAATAAGATCAAGCACTGTACCATAAATATTAAAATGCACAGTTTTATATTTTTACGTCACAAGCATCATCATCACTAAACATGGAAGTGTCCAGTCAAGGTTTATATTTTACGTGTTTTTTTGTGTGTGTGTGTGTTTTTATTTTTTATATACTTCAACCTCGGGACTGTCGGGTGTCAGTAGCCTGTGACTCTTGCGAGGCCCCGAGATTATTGGGTGTCACACTAGATGAGACAGTGGAGCTTGGTGGTGGTGATGTTGGTACCGTAGCTTCTCTTCTGTCTCACTAGATGACCACACCTTATTTATACACATCACTATACAGGAGACAAGAGGAGTTACACACACACACACACTAGATGAGACAGTAGAGCTTGGTGGTGGTGATATTGGTACCATAGCTTCTCTTCTGTCCCGCTAGATGACCACACCTTATTTATACACATCACTATCAGATATACACATCACTGCAGATTGAGAGTGAGAGGAAGGAGCTGTATGACCATTTCGTGGCTGTGGTCGGAGAGGTACAACAGAGAAGTGAACTCAGGAATATTGTGCTGGAGAAGAGACTCAACCAGGTAAATCCCTTGTTGTTTTATCTGGCACCTGTGATAATAAGCTTTTGTTTACATTATATCATCCCCCTTCTCCTACCCTACCCCCTCGCCCTTCTCCCTCCTCAACCCTAAATCAAAGGTTTTTCAAGGTCTGAGAGAGAGAGTTATGTATATACTATCTAAGTTTATTCAAAGTCTCGCTTATCAAATGGGAAATAATTATGTATTTACTGACTTAAGTTTATTCAAAGTCTAGTGTATCAAATGGGAAATATTTATGTATATACTATCTAAGTTTATTCAGTCTCGTGCATCAAATGGGAAATATTTATGTATACAATATACTATATTATTGGTAGGTATCTGACCATTTGGAGAAGAAGGATGCAGTGTTGTCTGAGGTATTAAATGCTGCTAATCTGGACCCAGCATCATTCAACCAAGTGAGCCACCAGTTAGAGGTAAGATCTGACATCAGTGTTACATGGTGAGCTAAAGCATTTATTGTACGGTTCTAACATTAACATTAAGGTGGTAATACTTTTTTGGTACATTGGAGTGCCTTGATTCCTCCAAAGTATGCCAGGAAACAGGACCAGCTGAACAAAAATAATGGTGATCTGTTGCTTGGAATAGTTTGGAGGATTCGTTTACTCCAGATTTACCAACGCTGTACTTCCCCCTTAAAAAAAGTGTAATTCGAGAGGTTTTCCATCTCCAAGTTTCAGCTGCGGAAAAACCAACTGCCCTCAAAATTTCTTCTCCCTTTCTACAGCTTCCATTCCTTCAAGAGAAATGTGTACGCAGACATTACTATATCGGGACACGAGTAATATTTTATTTATTTATTTTTTTTTTTTTCCGCTCCTTTCCCAACCCCTCTAAGTGTGTGTTTGGTGTTGCAGAGGATTGTGGATGAGAAGAATCAGGTAGTGAATGGTCTGAGAGAGGAGGTGGCAACACTACGCCGGATGTACACCGAGTTGATGGACAAATATCAGTCGGCCGCCAGGAAGCCTCCAACGTCTACCAATGTCACCAAGCTGCCAAACATCTCAGTGTAATGTTAAGGGGATGATAGTATACTTTTGATAGACTTGATTCCTCCAAAGTATGGCAGGAAACAGACCCAGATGAAGAAATATAATGGTATCCTTTTGTTGCCTGGAATAGTTTGGAGGAATCATTTGCTCCAGATTTACCACACAAAATAATGTTCTATACAGTATACCTCCTTAACTTACTCCAGGTAGAAGAAGTTTTAATATCTGAGTACTGTTTTTAATATGGTGGAATTTTTTACTGGAACCCTCATTTTTTACTGGAACCCTCATTTTTTTACCTTTCTTGGTAAATTAGAGATTATTATTATTAACATCTTGAAATAGCTTGCAATTAAATAACTATACTGTACTTTGATAAGAATACTCAAGCATGGAGTCAAAGAGAGAACTGATTCCACCGACTTAGTACTCGTGTAAGCTATGAGGCCAAATACACCCGCGGAGAATGAAAGTGTTGATGTCATGGGCGATGGTATAATGTTGAGGAAGGAAGGAAGAAAACAAACAAGACCTTTCTTAGTACATGAAGAAATTTAATTCATCAAAGATATTGGGAGATCAAGTACAACCCAAACTATTTTCAGAAATGCCATAAAAACCAAACCACACAAGATCAGCGACACAATATCCTTTTCCTTCCCACAAAACTCACGTACTGTACATTTTATCTGGAAATTAATTGTGTCCCCCCTCCCCCCGCCCCACAGCAGGCCACAATCGTCGCGTATCTAACCTTTCATTAATAGAAAACAAAAGTGGAGTAGTAAAAATAGTTAAATTTTTATATGCATATTTTTATATAATTATTTCTCTTGAGTGTTTTCTAGTCATCATCATCATCATTTAGCTTTTGTCATGGGGCATTTTCTAATATACATACTTTCTAACAAATTATATGCCTAATATAATCCCAAGCTACCCAAAAATAGACAAGTAATGTGCTTGTATAGTCACTACCATTCATTAGTCACCCAAACAGGTCTATATATATATATTTAATATATAAAAAAAACAATATAAAATACTTGGTACCAGGAGTGACACAGGGTCAAAAATTGTCTGGCACTTTACACGATTTAATGAGTTCTTTCCAGGCGTCTCTGTTAGGTGCTTTGATGATGCAACTTGTAGAGGAGAGCTCAGTTGTCATGTTAATATGCACACAGTAACAATGCTGATAATATACAGGTCCACACCATCAAAAAACTATCGTGCATTTCTTGTGTGAAACTTTCTGACACCTAAGACGATGGATACTGAAAAATAGCCTGTTTATACCCAGGGCATCATGAGCTGTGTTGATCATTTACAGAACCATCAGACCCCTCTAACTTCATAGTTTTCTTACTGTGTGTACATCAGTCACTACTGTACAAATGTGTTTGTATTGCAGTACATGTTAGAACTGTACTGGAAGTAACATCAACAATGCACATATTATTTTCTGGTTATACATTATCCAGTGTCATTAACAGTTGCTTTTCACTTCACTTTAATATTACTGTACTTGGCTTATACATTCCAGTATGCCCTATCTAATACAGGCAAAAACAACACCAAACTTCATACAAACCATGTACTGTATAACATAATTATGCCAAGTTGTACTCCACAACAGAAATGGGACAATAGTACATACATTTTTACAGTAAGTGTGGCATGTCAACAGTAAAAATAAAAATAATAAAAAAATTAATAAAAAAAACACACAAACACATACATAAAGTGTTCGATATTTATTATGATTATTTATTATGATACTGGAAGGAAACTTTACCCATACATACTCATTGATTTACTTTATCCGTAAGTCCTTGTCCTACATTCCCTACATGCTGTCAAATGCTTTACCATACACCATTACTAACTAAAGCCCTTTTCCACACGAGAGGCAGAACACGACAGGCAGACACTGTTACCAATTTTTGTGGGTAGGTGTCAGACACAAGTGGCCAATGGCTACCGGGAACTGTTTGATATGGTAACACTGGTAAAAAGCGAGAATATTTCACTCAGTCTGTTTGCCTCGCGTGTGGAAGGGACTTTATTATTACAAGTAAACAATAAAGGACGACAGTAGCCCTATCCAAGACATGATGTGTAACTGCATTAATTGAATATCTTGCTATCACATGTCTCCAACTTACACCAATGTTATTTTTGCAACTACAGTATGCAGTATAAGTTCATTCTAATAATATGAGATCTGTAAATATTGCCCATGTAAAAATGTATTTATTCCACCTTCAGGGAGTATAAGATCTGATTCAAGGTTTTCAGGAATTTTAAAGTGTCATAATAAGCCAATAATTAAAGTAGGAACCACATCAGTTAGAGTGGTCATTCTTTTTTGGTACATTGGAGTGCCTTGATTCCTCCAAAGTATGCTAGGAAACAGGACCACATGAACAATACTATATTAATGAACTAACTAATAATATATTAAATAATTTTCTCTGCTCCGACATTTCCCGAGGTGTTGCTACTAAGAATCCGAGGCGCAGACATTGAGTGACCTTTAGTGATAACATAACATCTGACACACTGTTATATTCCTCTTGGTTGTCCATCACATCTGGGTTAAGGGACCATGTTATATAGTTGGAAAATTGGAGGTTAGAGAGTCCTTCAAATACTGCCACGAAACACCAAACAACCTACATGGAAGGAGCTTGTTTCGTGGCATAGTCAGGGGGAATCAGAAGCCTCCAATATCCATACATGATCACAGGGTCCTTAAGGCACGAAAATATTTCTATAATGCCCATTTAACTGCATAAAATGTTTGCAAATGACTGATTCAACTGGAGTGCCTCACCTCACCTACAGTATTCTTTCCCTATTTCCCCAGTCAACTCTGCATTACCATCATAATAACAGCTTCCTAAATTTCCTGTATAATATTATTTCTTCTGCATGTCATTTTCGTTTCTGCTAAGCAAAACAAAACTTGAATGACAATATAAAAACTTTCTTTCAATGTGACAAGGTAAAAGAAATGTGTCTTCCAAACACAAAAACCAAACTACAAAAACTTCATACAAATATATAAATGAAATAGTGTGACCAGTCTAATGATATTTTTTTCTTTTATTTTTTCATAGTAAACACTACACATCAAGCCAGGGAAAGTTATGGTGGTATTAATAAACTTCTTTAAGGAAAGGAAAAGTTCTCTCTGTCACTCAGTTCCAATTATTTGCAATAATAATGTGAATTAGCAACAAAAGGCCTTTTCGTCAAAGAGTAAGTTTAATAATACCACTGGCCTTTTCCTCCATGTTTCTGGCCATGATATCTGTCTGAAAATCACATATCCTGGTGATACTATGGGTGGTATTATTAAACAAGGAAAAGGCTCTTCATTGCTAAATAAGTGTTATTTTTTAATACGAATTAAGCAACGAAGAGCCTTTCCCTCGTTATATAATACCACCCCAAATGTTGATTTGGTGTTACTGATTGGACTGGATCAAGATTCTTCACAAACTAGCTGCATGTCTAAGTAAAAAGTACGGTTCCACTTTTACACTTTGTATTTTATGAAAAAGCTTCATTAGTTTTCCATTCGCTTAGGACGGGTGATGTGGGTTGCAGTGAAAATCCGACAGCGTGAGTTTGTATGTTTGATGCTATTATAAAAGACAAACTCTCTCCATCATACCATACTATTCTCCATACACCATAATAATACACCATAATATTCTCAACGCTCACATCACAAAAATGATTGCACACATCTGTACTCCACCTTCTGGTACATAAAGAGAAATTCAACCAACATCAAGTGTGGAACAATTCCATTATGCTGGCTTTAAAAATTGGCCCAAAGAGATGAAATTAACGCTAAATGAAATTGTACACATGGATGAACGCTATCTTTATGACTAACTGGAAGAAATTCAGAGTGAGAGATATAGGCCTACTGTATCTAGCATTTTCTTGTAAGTGAATAAAGTAATGTGTGGCACAGACCTCACCCACTGTGGTTACTGAAGTGATTTTTGTATGTGTCGAGAAAAAATAGTGACACTTTTTTACAGACGTAGTACATCAACTCAATAGTGTATCGGGGGGAATAATAATAATATGAGTGAGAATAAAGTAACATGAGTGAATATGATGAATGTATACTGTAATGGTAGGTTGTTATTACGGTACTGAAGCAAGCGACCATAAACTGAAATTCAAGACAGACTGCATAAAATAAGCACCACAGTAGAGACCTTTGTAGATAACATTTTGGTACTGTTATTTGCTCCTTCACTAAAAAGAAAGTTGCAGATAAATTTCATCATAGACAATCCCCCTTAAAATAATGATGTTTATCTTGTGCTTGTGATCCACTGGTCATCTATGAATATTCTGTCAATACACTGTAACTGAGGATATGTCTATGGGTTGTTGTATGCAGGTAAAAGTCATAGGCTGGGCACTAACATGACCTTTTCAATGACTCCTTTGATACTAAATGAGTCACTGTACTGACACCATTGCATAGCCCATGACTCAAACAGCCACTGAGGTCTGGGCTGGTGAGTACCACACTTTTGGTTTTAATATTTGTTCATACTTTCAATCATGAACATTTATGGTGATGCATAAACACCACTGGATGGTACACTTCAATCTTTTTTAAGTTAAAAAACGAAATGCTGAAAGATTGTAAGAATGGTTGTACTAGTTGTACTATAGTTATATGTTTTTGGACTATGATGCTGGTTTTCTCTCTAAAACTTTTTGTAATTACAACAGGATTACTGTAATAAAAATATTTTTGTAACAACAAGCCACATTTCAATCTTTCATGACTGCATACACTCGAGTGTGATGATACAACTAAGGAGAGTAATAAATGAAGTTGCTCAACCTAAGTTGGACATCACATTAAATTGTCCAATGTCCCTAACACACTGATAGCCAATTTAAAAACTTGAAGAAGGCTTCATAAAATTAGGTAGCACTGTATTTCAACTTGTGAACCTATACTGGGCCACAGCATTGTTAGATAGAAGTGTTCTGCTTCATATTACCATAACCAAAGGTGACACAGTATTTTCCAATTGGTGTAAGGCAATATAATGAAGTTGCAAAACATCTCAAGTGTGTTGCAGAATAACCTTCTTGCAACTGTACAGCAAGTCTGTTTTCCAAGCACAGATAATATGAAGCTCAAGACCTGTAGGACAGTACAGTATAGGAACACAAGATTTACCTCTCACCATCCAACTATTATTCCACTGGTGACAAGAAATATATATATATATACCGTATAAAGCCTTCAGAAGTCACATCATCATCTTTTACTGATGATAAATATCCACAGTTGATGTTGTTGTAAAGAACTGGTTAGCCACGGTTTAGGAGTAACACATCAACCCCTACTCATAATAACAACTGTGAAGAATTACCATCAGCTAAGGAAACATTATTATTTTCATCTGTAACATTAAAAAGATTGTGCTGGGCCTTCCTAGAGTTCAATTTAAAAATAAGAACCCTTGCTTGGTTATTTAATTAATTTCCCTCCTCAAGTTCTTCCTCCAATTCCTCAATCTGTTGCATTACATCACTCTTCCTTTTGATTTTCTCCAGCTGATCCTTGCCTGGTTTTTTAAGTTCCCCACTTTTAATCTGTGTCTCTAGTTTCTCAATGTCTCGCAGCTTCTTCTTGAGGTTCCGAAGTCTTTTTGCGGAGTCGGTAGCCACTGGTTGTTTCCCATCAGCTGTGAAGATGGTTAAAAGGATTAAATTTACTGTCACAGTCACATTACATTAACATTGCTGATGCACACCTCCCTTACTCTAAGAAAAGTTATTGCCCATTCCATTTTAAATCCAATTCAGGCAAAAAGTTATGAAATCCAATTCATATAATTATTTAAAAAAATAAATCCTTGTTTTAATTAATAAAAGTGCTGTACATATCCAGTGGAATAAAGTTAATCATCATAAAAGAAACAAGAGAAAGTTGATTTGAGAGGAATTGGTTCATGGTTACGTCTTTATGGAATACTGCTGGGCTTTTGACAAGATGAAGAAAAGACATACAGTATACAGTACAGCAGTACAAATATATCAACCATACCATTTGTATTATTTGAAACATGTGTGTCTTCCAACATCTTATTTATTTCAGTATCGGCAGCAGCAGCAGCAGCTGCCTTCTTTTTTGCAGCTTTCTTCTTCTGAGATTTAGACATTCCCCCTGAAATGTGAATCTCGGTCATTTATGCATCATATAATCAATATACAGTACAATATAATAATATAAAGTCATATTATCAAAACAAAGTTTTTAAAGTTTTAGAGTACCTGGTGCTATGCATGCCTCTGACCTGGTTTAGTGGTAACTGCAAGACCTGGTATGCCCATATCAGTGGATGCTTGCTGTCGAGCCTTGGATGCAGCCACATCATCTGGTGCCAACCCTATGGGGTGGTCTGGACGGCTCTTGGCCCACTGTTTTCCTTTGCTCTCATACCTGTGAACCACATCACACAAAATGTATTACCGGTAACAGACATTCCAAGAAGAGTGATATTTGACTTTAATCTTTGCAAACATGAGTATGAATGAATACATACATTTACACACACATGCCTGCCCAGAGGGGGCTGACTTTATACTCTGTGAATATTTGCCATCCCCCACAGGGCTAGAATAAAGATCGTTGTAGGATCTGGTCACTTTCTAGTGGATTTGACGAGTTCTGCCCACATGGATTATGAATCCATGTGAGGTGTACTGCAATCAGAGGCTCATTTTTTTTTTTTTTTTTTTTCACTGCTGTGTGGACCGCCAGCACACAGGGGTGCATTTCCCTTTGCATGCAGCAGTGTAAACTCCATCCCCCTTATGATCCCTTCAGGGCTGGCCTCATGGAAGGTGTGGCCCCACTTGTAGCTCTTGTGGTAACATAGACTTGGGCCCACAGCACTGGCTGAGGGATCAAAGACCTTCTCCCCAATCTCCCTGGCGGTCAGAGGCCCCCAGATTCCCTGGTCCAGTAAGCTCTGGTCCCATTTCCCTGGGATGTGCTTCGGTAGCCCAGGCATATAGGGCCAGCCCCTCCTTTATTTTAATATGTTTTTTCACTGCGACCAGAGTGTACCAGAGGTCTGTGGGGCAGGAGGCCATTCTGCCCCGGGAGAACACCAACAACACACACACACACGACAGGTGTGCATCATACACACCCCTCTCAAAGACAGGCAATTCAGGATTACAGACACACATACACAGATGCAAAGAGTAATGATTATAGTTCCACACATATATGCATATATACTCAAACACTCAACTACAGGAGTGTATTGTACAGTACATCAAATCCTCAAATGAGTACAGTACATGCAAACATATAAATAAAACAGTGACTATGAGTTAACTTGTAAAATTGATAAAAATGAATAACATACAAGGGCATTTCCTCTTGTGGAACGTATCCATCCTTCACCCGCCTGGCTTTCCTCCATGTTCCATCTGGGCGTTGTGAGGCAGGGATGAAACACTGACCTGCCAACATAAAATGGGATTGTTTAATTTACACTACAGTACATATAAATTATTGGTGAGGACAGGAAACAAGAGCTAAAGGAGTGAATACAGGATTAAGAATGTATGTGTGTGTGAGATGATAATAATAATTATATACAGTATACTCCACTCCATAGGTACTACATTATTCAATACATTAATAATAATAATAATAGTTATACATGTAAATATATAATAGTACATGTACAGAATAGCATTACAGCAATCTAAAAAATATAAAAGTGAAAGATGGACAGCGAGGCATGTAGAAGAGGTTAATTCTTCCAATGTGACAGACGTTCTATTTAATGACCCTGTGATCGTGTAGGAAAATTGGAGGTTTCTGATTCCTCCTGACCATGCCACGAAACAAGCTCCTTCCATATAGGTGGTGTTTTGTGACAGTATTTGAAGGACTCGCTTATCTCCAATTTTCTTACTATATCACAGGGTCCTTAATGACAGAATCTTGCACAAGGATGATGGATGGAGTGCATAAAGATGTATAATATATAAATTCCTGATGAATTTTATGTATCGGAGAAAGGAAGGGTGGTAAATGAAAAAAATAAAATAATAAATAAATAAATAAATACAGTATCTTAGACAGACAATAAGAATGAAAAATTAATCATAGACTGATACTGTTTTCAGCACAAATGATCTGCCTTCACAGCTCCAATTATTGCCGTTATCAATGCTTAACCCTGAACCTCTGATGTCACAAACGGTATTTTACTTTTTGAAGCTACCAATCCCCAGCTGAACAGGAAATGTATCCATAACACGGTAAATAATCGAGAAAAAAACAAGTGTCTGTCATATGGTGTTATCACAACATGATATTCCTATCAGTTGGTGATTTCCTGTTTTGTTTCATCATTATAAACTACGTATTAACACTGAATATGTCTCCATGCAGTAAAGCAAGCCATCTTTCTGGCTCACTTAATTGGATAAATAGATATTATTACAATTATTTTGCTGTGCACTAATCATGGTTGTTATGTTTTTTTCAACAAGTTTTCTTTGAACCAGTTATATGGTACCACACATTCTGATACAAATACATTACACTGCTATACCATACTTTAAAAATATTCCCATTATACAATACAGTTGTCATAATAAACTACAGTACTGTATCTAATAACAATTCTGTAGCATAAAAAAAAACTCATCTGCCATATCAAACTTTTTATGTACACAGTAGTTATTAACAAATTCAATCAAGTATTTTAAAAGAGAGCCGGTGAAAATATTAGAAAACCTACATTTAACATTATGATATTATTACACATTCCCCATCACACAGCAGCTACACACGTTGCTAATCCCAACCTCAGGAAAGTTAAATTGTGGTCTTAAATTGACCTCAAATTAAAACACATAAAGTCGGTGAAATGTCCTGTGAATATACCAAGAATCAGTACAACAATATAACACAATTTGTTTATACATATACAAATGGGATCAACTTTACATACCAGCACAGTGAACCCGGCACATATCAGCCATGGTAGGGACGGTAATTATGGCTACCGTTAAGTAAAATCAGAGTTTTTTTTATATTGAGGTGCTGCCAGGAAGAGGGACAAAGCGATAGCAGTCCTCTTCCTGCCCCTCAGTACCACTCTTGACGTTAATCTGTGTAGGGGCCAGGCAAGAACTTCTGCACAAAACTTGTTGATCATATTATAAATTTTTTTTAGACAAATATTTGCCTCCGTTAAATTGCAAAAGGAGGAATAGGTTAGGAGAGATGACCAGGGACATGTTGTAAACTTTCAAAAACAAGAGCGTGTGTATGAATTCTTGTAGCCAATAGTACTGTACATGGTTTCATATCAAGAACGAATAGTATATATCGTATCTTTTTCATTCTAGGTGTGAAGACTCCTGAAAACATCACTGACTTATTACACTAAGCTCCACCAGCCTCCAGTCAATCATGCCTAATACTGTGAGTACCCACAGTGCTTTCTTTACCAAAAAAACACACACAGATTCTCATGTAACATCTGACTAAATATTCAACAGTCATTAGTGCAATACTATTGTGATTAAATTATAGTATTACAGTATTAAGACAAAAGAATAATTGTATCAGTATGTTATAATCAGAGTATCAACAGGCATAGAGTAGTAAATGACAGTTGTCCCCACTGACACTTTTAAGAGGAGATTCTTTTTTTGGTAAATTGGAAGGCTTACTGATTCTTCCTAACTATACCAGAAAACAGATGCCTCTCCGGGTTAAGGACCTTGTAATTGTGTATGGGAATTGGAGGCTTCTGATTCCTCCTATCTATGCCACAAAACAAGCTCCTTCCATATAGGTGATGTTTCTTGGCTATTATATTTGAAGGACTCATTTACCTCCAATTTTCTGACTATATCACAGGGTCCCTTAAACACATTATGGAAGACTGCAATCTACACAACCACACTAAGACAGCTTAAGGAATTTCAACAACAACAACACCAAATGCCCTCAATGGTACTAATAGGGGATCTGCTGTTCCTTGGATTAGTTTGGAGGAATCGGTAGCCTTCCAATTTATACCAAAAAGTGAATCTCCCCTTAACACTGTCTCCCCCCATTTATCTGTTGCAGTTTGTGATGAAAGTTCTGCTGTGGTCTATAACTACAGGCATCTTATTCATCCTGGCAATCATGGTGGGAATCACGTGTCTATTGGTGCATTATAACCAAAACAGCTTCAAGGATTACTATGGTGAGGAAAGGGAAGGAGCTGGGAAAGAAATATACTCACACTTCTACCCTTCATTATCCTCCCCAGTGATCCTATGACCTGTCTACCCCTCACTGCTCTCTCCCTGATTTCTCCTTCCATACTTCTATGTTTACACAAAACTGTTCCAAGATACTTGAATTCCCTCACCTCCTCCATCCTCTCCCCCCCTAAAGTTATCTCACAATCCATCCCAGTTCGCACAGCCACTCTATAGGGTGTAGCAAAGTCAATTACTTCTGTTTTGGCCCTCTCAAATACCATCACCTTACTCTTACCAACATTCACCTTCAGTTTTCTTCGCTTACACACGGACTGAAACTCATCCACCACCCTCTGTAACTCCCTTTCACTCTCGGCCAGCAACACAGTGTCATCTGCAAATAAGCTTGCAACCAAGGACCAATCTACTCCATTCAACCTTAGTTTCGCACCCAGAAACATTACGTATACAAATATAAATGAACCTGGCGCTGGGAAATTAATATATAAGTGCATCTCTGGTGTTGAGTGATTGTGTGGTGAGTAAGAGAAGTTGGTGGTGGGGAAGGAGGAAGGAAAGGGGTCACGGTGAAATGGTGGAAAGGAGAGAAAAAACAAATGAAAAAGAGGAAATTAAAGAGAAACACAGGGAAAAAAATGAAGGAAGCAAAATTCACACACAAATCGTTCGTATTGCTCATTTGTAATAACCTCTCAACAATGCACTGCTCCATTCTGTGTCACTTCCATTGCTTAGAAAAGATTAAAGCATTACGCTGTAGTTAAATAAATACGCTTCAGAAACCCTAACCTATACAAAAAACAACTTTACCATTACATAAAAAGTCTCCTTACGTATTTTAAGGAAACCGTAATCTGTAAAAAAAACTACCTTTTCTATTACATACAAATTCTCCTTACGCATTTCATCCTCCTGTCAACTAACCAACTCATCAAGCTAACTAACCACCTCTTCTATTCCCAAAAAATTTCATATACTTCACAAATTTTACATAATTTATCCTCCTGCCAACCAACCAAACCCGACCTAACCATCTTTAAAACTATATACAGTATTACCAATGACCCTGACCCCAAACAACATCTATTCCTGCCGCCAGAGAGCCAAGGGGGTCGGAGGCGCGAGAGAGGTCACAGGAGCATGGATGACCCGTACATGGACCCCAGGACCGATGTGGTGCGCGCCCACCGCCCTCATGTCCCCGGTAAACGCCCACCTACACCTGGCGATGTGAGTTGGATGATGAAGGGGGTTTTGTGTTGGGTGATCATAGTTTAACCTGGGTCAGTTTGGGTAAATAAAATAAATAAAATAAATAAATTAATAAAAAAAATAAAAAACTATAAATCCTTTCATGCTCTCGATCATAGTTTAACCTGGGTCAGTTTGGGTTAACTTGGGTAAATAAAAAAAAAAAAAAAAAAAAAAAAAAAACTATAAATCCCTTCATGCTCTCGATCATAGTTTAATCTGGGTCAGTTTGGGTTAACTTGGGTAAATAAAATAAATAAATAAAATAAATAAATAAATGAATAAAAAAAAAAAAAATCTATAAATCCCTTCGTGCTCTCACTCTCTTTATCTATTTCTCCTCCAGAGTCAACGGTCTCACACGGGTTCCATCAACGAACACATCTACGACATGCCGACGTGTATTGAGGTGACCGCTTCCCATCACAGCATGAGTGACTCCTTCACCTCAGGTTGGTCGAGGTCACACACACGTTTGGTTGGGGTCGACTCAGAATAGGGAAAGTTAATACTGTATATAATATTAATTCTTTCCCTAGTTTTGAAGCAGGGGAATTTAGGGATACCTCAATCTTTAAAAATAGGGAAAGAGTTAGTATTGTATATAATATTAATTCTTTCCCTAGTTTTGAAGCAGGGGAATTTAGGGATACCTCAAGCTTTAAAAATAGGGAAAGACTAACTATAACATATTAATTCTTTCCCTAATTTTGAAGCAGGGGAAATCAGGGATACCTCAATCTTTAAAAATAGGGAAAGAGTAACTATAACATATTAATTCTCTCCCTATTTTTGCAGCATAAGAAATTTTAAGAGTGTCTTCAAGCTGGGACGTACAGTAATTCTTTCCCTATTTTTGCAGCAGAGGAAATTAAGGATACCTCAACCTTTAAAAATAGGAAGAGAGTTAGTACTGTATACAATATTAATTCTTTCCCTATTTTTAAAGCGTAAAAAAGCAAGGATACCTCAAGCTTTAAAAATTGGGAATGAGTAAATATACAATAGTAACTCTTTCCCTATTTTAAAGCATAAGAAATCAAGAGTTGTCTCAAGCTGGGATCTATATTATAAATTCTTTGCCTATTTTTGAAGCATAAGAAAGGTAGGGTTGCCTCAAATTGGGCTGCATATTAACATTTTCCCTATTACTGAAGTAGGTTACCACAACAACTGACAATCCTGGTTTTTATTTCAGATTCCCCGTCAAAATCCTAGAGCACTAATGAGTAGAATCATCTCAAGGGACCGTGATGTGATGTAGTCAGAAAATTGGAGGTAAACGAGTCCTTCAAACAACACTGCCACGAAACACCACTTACAAAGAAGGAGATTGTTTTTTTCATGGCACAGCCGAGAGGAGGAATCAGAAGCCTCCAATTTCTCGTACACAATCACAGGGTCCTTGTAATTAATGGGGGAGTGAGTGCAGTGTTGGTAAATCTGGAGCAAACTGATTCCTCCAAGCTATATATATATATTTCCGAACAACAGGCCAGCCACCATTACTTTTTTTGTTGTCAATCTGGCTGGTGGTCCTGTTGTTTTCTGGCATACTTTGGAGGAATCAAGGCACTCCAATGTATCAAAAGTATACTACAACCCCCCACCCTCCCTGCCCCCCACACCGCCCCCATTCAGTTCGATGACACAACACAAGGAGGCGTTGTCGTCAATTCCTTCATCTTTAATTTCTATCTTTTTTCTTTTATTTTTTAGTTAAATTTTCTTTCAGACACAATTAATTATCTTTTCTCAAATTTTCTCTCCCCGCATTGAACGTCGTTAATTTCTCCTCCTCTCACATCCTCACAACACAGTAATTTCATCATCTTCTTTCTCTCACAACACAGTAATTAATTCTATCTTCCTCCTTCTCACAACACAGTAATTCTATCTTCCTCATTCTCTTACAACACAGTAATTAATTCTATCTTCCTCCCTCATTCTCTCAAAACACAGTAATTAATTCTATCTTCCTCCTTCTCACGACACAGTAATTAATTCTATCTTCCTCCTTCTCACAACACAGTAATTAATTCTATCTACCTCCCTCATTCTCTCAAAACACAGTAATTAATTCTATCTTCCTCCTTCTCACAACACAGTAATTCTATCTTCCTCATTCTCTCACAACACAGTAATTAATTCTATCTTCCTCATTTCTCTCATTAACTAATTTTTTTTTTTTATGCAACTTGAAATAAGGTACGAAAACTGCACTAACATCAAAGACAACAACAACAACAAGATGATCTATTTCAAAAGTAGTACGAAACACGAACAACTGACCCCAGAAAATGATGAAATTATTACACTACAAAGGGGGTGAAATTTTTAAACATTATCTTCAAAGGAAAATTTAGTTCCCTTCGACACTAAGTTCATAATAATTTTTTGGCAATGCAAATTTGGCGATGAAGCAAGCAAGCGCCTTCTCATCTCATCGCAGAAGTAGTTTAATAATACCACACCCCAAAGTCATGTAATAATAATAATAATAATAATATGGATTTAAATATAGGCTAATCTACCGTACTGTGTGTATTTGGATTTTGGGCCATATTCAAGAACGTTCACGGTGTATACAACGGTGTGGTACTGGTACGACGGCCCCATAAATAAAACAATAGAACCGTCGTACTGGTACCATGCCGTCATCAATACCATGGGCATTCTGTTCTTGCATACAACCTGATGTCTAATATGTGATTTTTATGATGCATCAAATATTTTTCTCTCTCATTCCACATCCATATTTCCCATTATTTTTGTTCACTTTATAATATACTGTGTTAATATTGACATTCCATAATAATAATTTTTCGCACTCTTTAATGCGAGTTTTTTCTTTGTGGATATGTGGATAAAGCATGTGATTAATTTTATGGTGAATATTCACATTTACTCTTGCGTTGACATATATAATGTTATGCTTTGTACTTAAAGTGTTAATAAATAAAGGAGCTACAAAATACTGAGTGTAATATATAATATTTCCAATAGTACATTAGGTCAGGTTAGGTCAGGTCAGTTTATGATAGGTCAGGCGAGTTTATGTTATGTTATGTTAGGTTAGGTTTGGTCAAGTCATGTCAGTTTAGGTTAGGTTAAGTCAAGTTAGGTCAGGTTAGGTAAGGTGAAATTAATTTGAATATGACCTATCTTGGAAATGGGGCATTTCCGAAGAAAATGCCATAGAAGAAAAGTGTTTTAGAATGGTATAAATTAGTGGCTATAGAAGGTAAAAACATCGTAATAGAAAACGGCCATAGAATAAATAATTACCAAAGATGGAAAACCAAATTGTCAAACACAAAAAAAAAATCCTTCCTTTAATCCTTTAATAATAATAATAATAACAATAAAGACTTACAATAATAATAATAATAATAACAATAAAGACTTACAATAATAATAATAATAGACATACAATAATAATAATAATAATAATAACAACAACAACAACAACAAAGACTTACAATAATAATAATAATAAAAATAATAACAACAATAATAATAAAAACATACATAAATAATAATAATAATAATAATAATAATAATAATAATAATAATAATAATAATAACTTACCAGCCTCGTCCTTCACGTACTCGGCAGCTAACGACATCTTTGTTTATTTATTTATTTATTTGTTTGTTTATTTGTTTGTTTGTTTGTGTCCCCAGCGAACACACACATACATACACACACACATACATACAATAGTACCCAGTGTTGCCAACTTGCCCTTCTTGTCGAAATTTCCCTTTTTACCTCAATTTTAACATCAGAATTTCCCTTTTTTTACCTCAATTTCAACATCTGAATTTTCCTTTTTTCCTCAACTTTAATTAACTTAAGAATTTTCTTTTTTTTCTCAATTTTAATTAACATCAGAATTTCCCTTTTTACCTCAATTTCAACATCAGAATTTTCCTTTCTTCCTCAATTTCAATATCAGAATTTCCCCAACTTCAACATCAAAATTTCCCTGTTTACATAAAAAAAAAAATCCTTATTTACTCTTAAAAATAATTAACCATTTTTTTATATACATTTCGTATGGTAGAAATTTTTATATAGAAATTTTAATATAGAAATCTGTATATAATTTTTCCTTCGGTATCTAAAATTCTATAGATCTAAAGAAAATTCTTCATAATTGGTAACACTGAATACCTTAATGGTGTTGCAAACTCTCCCAGCGCACCTTCTTATCAACGAATGAAAATTTTGGGCTTTGATTTTTTACTTTATATCTTTATTATAAACCCATGATGTAACTTTATTTTTTTATTTCTTTATTGTAAGTCCATAATATCGTTCTCTCTCTCTCTCTCTCTCTCTCTCTCTCTCTCTCTCTCTCTCTCTCTTTTAGATATATAATTATTATCGCTATCTTATCATATCATCATAAGCCATTAATGTGATAAATATATAATCAATTTCGTCACCTGGAATAATAATAATAATAATAATAATAATAATAATAATAATAATATTAGGCACTTCCCCCCTGGGCTGAGGGAACAAAAACAAACACAAAACACACATACACATAAACACACATATACACACATACATACATGGATTAGGACACACATATACAACAGAGAGAGAGAGAGAGAGAGAGAAGAGAGAGAGCGAGAAGAGGAGCAAGAGTGAGAGGGAAG